>APFE031326817.1:152886-250706 GCA_000404065.3 Pinus taeda | reverse complement strand
TTGTTCATTTATGTAATGTAAAGGAGGTTGCCCCCTCGAAGAGGCTGAATTCTAAGTCGTTGATCTATCTTTTCTATCTCTTCTTGAGCTGGTTTCATAACAATCCTTCACACACCTTATTGTTAAAATTTTGAGTGTATTCTGCTTCTCATATTCCTCCTCTTGATAATCCCTCTATCCAACTTTCTTTTTTGCTATTACATAGTTTCTCATGTATGGGGACCCTCTCTAGCCCATTTGGCTTTCCCTCCTCCCCTAGTGGATTTTGCTAATGGAGAGCGACTTTGATACATATCTATGCAAGAATGAAATGAAATATGGATTTAAAAAGAAACAGAGAGCTACAACGAAAATTGAAATTCAATTCATTAACAACAAAAGACTGAAAATTGTTCGCATGCATAATGGAACTAAACTAGCTCAGGAAATGGTAGCTTATCTTTGAGAAGAGATGTGGTGACTACATGCCTCTCAACTATGTTACAATGAGGCTTTTTTGATGATGCGATCAACATCCTCATAAATTTTTCCTACACATGAATTTTGGAGCCTAATGAGGATCTAATGATCTATCATTCCATAGTCACTTCATGATTTATTAATGTTATGCTAAGTGTTTAATTCTTCTTCTCAGTTTCTAAGTGTCGAAGTCACTTTCCCACACATGATTGGGCTATGATGAGTACATGAGCGCATTTATTTACACAATATTGAATAGGCATAGCACAACCCATCAAGATAGTTCCTATGCAATGATCAACTTATGTTGACAGTCAGTGTGCACTTTCAATTTACAGTCTCTCACTTTTGATTGCAATTGTACTTCTATTTTAGTGAGTTTTTCCAATTGTCACTTTTATGCACCTTTTTTTTCGCAAGTTTTTCTTTCATGTTTACGATAGTCACTTTTTCTTGTCTTCACATTAATACGTGTCATTTTCATGTTATCTTCACTCTGGCATGTGTCTCTTTCAATGTCATTCACATTTACAAGTGTCATCTGCACTTTTATAAGTGTTGTCTTTCAGACATGGGAAGTGTCACAGGATGTAAAATAAGAGTTATGATTCCTTTTAGGAGTTAAATTTGGTACCAATTGTTCATATCTATCATATAGACATGTATTATACTCATTCCCAAATTTTTATGCATTGTCTCACTAATGTCGTCACTGTCATTGCAAAGTGTACCGTAAGTGTCGCACTAAGAGGAGGTTGTTGTATTGTCATCACATTGAAGAGATCATGTTATTCTTGTGTAAAACGTGTTCAATTTTGTGTCATCACTTGTTAAGAGTGTGTTTGATCATTCATAAGTTCAAACATGGTTTCAATTCTACCTCAATGGTCCCACACTTAGTCAAATTATGAAAATTCCATGCCCTATCAACTTGACCTCAATCAACCCCTGGAACTGCACACTCCGTAGTGTCAACACTCAAGCTAATCCCTTTCTTCTTGGAACTATGCAATGCACATTTTGTACCTCCAAATATTTTGCATTGTGTAGTCTTAGTGATCAACCCTCACCCCTTGACCTCCACAACTATGTAGTTCATCCTCCCAGTCAGCCTCCTTCTACACACTCCACAATGAAAATTCTCAAGTTTTCATCCTACCTCCTTGAGCTACACAATTATGTAATCCCTAGGCTTCTCTCTCTCTCTTGTATTGTGCACTAGGTAACTTGAAGCCTCAAGAAGTACTCACTAAGCTCCTAAACTGGGTAGTCATATTTCCTAGGTATCCAAAACTGTGCACAATGTAGTCTCAAGCCTCAATCCATCACTCTTGGTCCATAGACCTACACATTGTGCAATCCCTAAGTTTTCCTCTCAATCCAACACCCAATTCCAACTCAATTAGTTATTTTCATGAAGCAAGCTAGACTAGGATATTTTCAGACTGATGTTGTCTTGTCATGAATGGATTCCACTTCATTTGAGAATACACTTTCGAAGTTGCAACCATGAAGAAGTCATCAAACAATAAAATTAAGGGACACTAGCTTACCATAGAATATCAATGATCTAGATCACATGAATACTCCATATCAATCAACCCTTGGAGGATAAAGATGAAGCACATGCAAGATCCATCACAAAGATGCAAAGAAAGTAACAAAAGGATAAGCTTGGACAACTACACCATCATGAAGCTCTATGTCATCAATGTCAAGAGTCATCTCAAGGGTCACATGTGTCAAAATGAATTCCCACATCATTTTTGGAAGTAATTATGTAACTATCCAAAATGAGAAAATGTAAATATGTGTGCAAGGCCAAGGGTCCCTCATGGAAGATGAAGAGTCACTGGAAATTTATAAAGTCATATAGAAGCTTAAAGGTTATGTAGGAATTTGAAAAGTCACTGTAGAAGCTCAAGAGTCATGAGGGAGGTAAAGGGTCACATGGGAGGTGGAGAGTTACCTCATTTTTTATAAATACACCCTCATAACTCAAGAAAAAGGACATTTGGGACTTAAATTTCCCACCTTGACTTCTCTAGCATTAGCATAGGAGAGAAGATCTTTCTTTGCAGGGGCAAGTGGTGAATTCATGTTCCACTATTGGGGCTAGTGTGGCAGCATTGTACTTGTATATTTTTTCCACTTTCACTTGATATATGAAGCTCGATGAGCCAACGTATTTTAATCCATGTATTGTGAATATAGTAAGACTATTATTTATATGTTTGTGGTATATGTTTTGTTAACATGTGCTAATTAAACGGAACTATTTTGGTGGCTCAAGTACTTATATTTTTGAATTGTGTTGTATTTGGTTTTATGATCATGGTCGTCTTGTGAAGTACTTTGTAGGTTAACTAATGATCCTCTTATGCTCTTGTATGTCTCTCTTATGATAGTAGTACTACTTTTTTTTATAGAGGCTCACTCTCTTTCTCCTTTCCATGAAAGTGCCTTATATAAATTGCAATTGTATGCCTCACAGTGTGAGCTTACCTACTTGTTTCAAAGAATTTTTGTATAACCACTTACATTAATAATGGCAGCGAAGGAAAATGCATAAGGGAAATGGTGATCGACCATATTTACAGTCTGGGATCCTACTCCAAATGTTGTGAGGTCTAACTGAGACTTCACATCTGGGAAACCCACTTTGTTAATGGATTTACAACATCATCAATAGGATCACATGCTTTTTATTATTGAAAAACAAGGGAAAAACCAAAAAATCCAAAAACCTAACCCTAGGAGATGAAGCGCCAAATGTTTGTGGGCCTTGTTGGGGTTAGTTGGTTCACCAACTTCTCAGGGTCGTAAATTTGGCATACATTCTTCATTTGATGTGTATGACACGGTGTTGGAAAGATCTATTCAAGGAATACAACTTTCGTTCACAAAATTGGACCACAAAACATATATTTGTATGTTTTCCAAAAAATCATCGTTTAGGGCCTCAAAATGACTTCGGAAGTTCATGACCCAAAAAAATGCCAAAAAATGTAAATTATGTTATAATTAAGGAAACTAAAAGAAAAAGTGTTGGGGTTCAAGTGGAATAAGTGAGTGGTGACAAATAGCCACCTGGATTAGTCCTACCCATTTAAGAAGCAATGGTCCCCATTGCACTGAGTGCCTCCATGAAATGGGGAAATTTCTTCCAAACTTTGTCTTTGGTGGGCCACATGCCCTGGTGCAAGAGTTGGCCAACTTTGACAAGTTGATATAGTTGGATCCTCTATTTGCAAGTGTTCTGTATATGTGTTTGCATGATCCAGTCAGTTGTGGCATATTTAATGTAGTCTGAGTTGAGCGTTTTTGGTGTTGATTGCTCAAAAATGTCTGATGTGTCCAACAATGGTGGAAATTATGGCCGAAGGTAGTCCACATTGAATATGGGGTGCTAGACAAGTAATGGGTGGATATTGAACTTGAAATTGTTGTCTCCCATAGCCTTGGTGATGGTGTAAGACTGACATTGGAGTGGTCGAAGCTTACGATGGGCTCTAGCGATCAACTCTTTCTACAAATGTAACCAAACTTTGTCTCACACCTAAAACTTATGGGGCACCCGATGTTGATCATGTCATTGTTTGTATGGCATTGGCTTTCTCCAAGATGTCATGAACCTACTGGAAGATGTGTTGAATGCACTCAATAAACCTGGTGGCTTTATCAGCTTTGGACTGAACATGGGTAGATTCTTCCTATGTAGTTACAAAAGGCAGTGCAACAACAAGGGGATGTAATGGTTGAAATCTCAAGACCACTTCAAAAGGGTTGTGACCAGTCAAGCTATGGAGAGATATGTTACAACTATGTTTCACATAGGGAAGACTCTCATCCCATGTCCATATATGCTTAGAGTTGTACATGCATAGTATATGAAAAATTATCCTATTGACGACTTATGTCTGGTCATCAGTATGAGGGTGGAATGCAGTTGACTTGGTGAGCTTGGTGTCTACCAATGACTAAAGGCCCAACCAAAATGTGCTTAGGAATCTACTATCATGAATTTAAATAATGGTCTGTGGATCCCAAAAGTGTACCCACACTCATTTAAAGAAGAGTCTGGTCATGGCCTATGTTGTGATATTACTCTTGCAGGGAGCCAATATGGCCATCTTAGAGAATTTGTTGATGACCACAAATATAAATTCATTTCCATGCTTGTTAGAAGGAAGGCTAGACATATAGTGAATGGATATGGATTCCCATGGCCAGCAAGTAGCAGGCAGAGGAGCATACAAGCCTTGCTTCTTAATAGTTGGCTTGGCAATGGCATAGGCAGTGCAAGATATGATGTATTTTCAAACATCTTGTCGTAGATTTGGCCAATATATATATAATTTTGTAGTACAACCAAAACTTTCTCCACACCAAAGTGCCCTACGACCCAATTGTAGCGTGCCTCAAAAATAATCTTGGCATGCTCACTTGAAGGAACACAAAGGTGGCCTAGGTAGCATAATAATGCATCATGGAGGTGGAAGCTAAGAACTTTCTTGCCATCCACAAGCATCTAGTATGTGGTGGTGAACTTTAGATCATTTCTATATAGTTATGTCCATACAAAGGTCTCATGGCCACAAGATTTGAGAATAGTGGTCAGTGTTGCACCCAGTGGCTGACTGAGGAAATATGCAACAAGATTGGTGATTCCCTTCTTGTATTTGATATTCAAATGGAATTATTGTTGATATGTAGACCACTTCTGATGGAGACCATTCTAAAACTTCCCTTGGGTATGTATAAACTATAGGGGTCGGTGATATGTGTGGATGATTATCTCCTCCCCTAGAATCTAATATATCTCATTATCATAGGTCGGGTATTTCTGAATTATGTCAGAAAGTGTCTTGTTGTGATAGGCCATTGGATGCCATTGCTGGGTGAGAACTATACTAATAACATAGTCAGAAGCGTATGTCTCAATTTCAAATGGTTGTTGCAGGTCTATAAATGTGAGTACTAGTGAAAAGAAGAGGTTGTACTTCAGCTCAAAAAACACTTTATGTTGAGACTCAGTCAAGAAAAACCTTTTTTTCGCTCCTCCCTTGGTAACTTGACTCAAAGGCCAAAAAACTGTGAAGCTCTATTAGACTGGTTGGGGCTGGCCAATCCCGAATGACTTAGATATTAGCTAAATCCACATGCACACCTTGCTTTTCAATGATGTAACCTATATATTGGACCTCACTCATGCCAAAGGTACATTTTTCCAAGTTGGCACATAGTTATGTTATCGTGCGGTTTGAAGGACCCTTCAAATGTGTTGTAATTGCTCTTCCCAACTCTTGTTGAAGATGAGGATTTCATCCAGATACACAACCATGAACGAGTTGGTAATGGGATGCAAGATGTCATCCATCATCCTCATAAAAGTTTCAAGGGAAATTTTTAACCTGAAAGGAACGACCAACAACTCAAAATGGCCCTCCTTGTATTTGAAGGAGGTCTCCCATAAATCTATGGATTCTATTGGATCCTGGTGATAATCATAATTTAAATCGATATTGCTAAAATACTTGGCCCCTTTGAGATGACTAATAAGGTCATCAATCTATGGGATTGGATACCTGTTCCTGACAATGATTTTATTTAGTCCCATCCCTCTTTTGTACAAGTACAATTAGGCTCCCACAAGTCGACAAACTTGGTCGAATGTGCCCTTTTTGTTTAAACTCCTAGATTTGCCACTTGATTTCTTCATTTTCCATAATAGAATGATGATATATCAGCCCATTGGGTAGGAGTTCTTAAAGAGTCATATTGATCAAACGTATGACCTAACAGTGTGAAGGTACCCCTATGGGCAAGGAGAAGATGTCCCTATATTCTTCCATGACCTTAACCACATACTTCTATTGCATGGTGGAACCCTTCCTTGTGGCCATGGATGTGGCCATGATCTTCCCCTCACTTTGAGAATGAAACAAAAATAAAACAAATTTCTCGATCTGGTACATGATTTTATTGCATTTCTTAGCAAAGATCAAAGAGATAGTGGTAGGAAGGGCAACCTATGGTATCCTGTATAACTTACTACCAAAGTAATAATAATAGTGTGAGGCCTTGAATCATACATAACATGACACTTCCATAAGTATTGTTGGCTTAGTAATACATCACAAATATCAAATGGAAAAATTCCACATAGTACCTCATGTGTGAAGGGTTTGATGTTGCAGGGAATATGGCATTTCTTGTTGACGCAAAGATCGTGTCCTTGGTGGAGCCACCCAATGGTGTATGGTTGCAAGTGTAATGTTGTCGGTAGGCCCAACCACTTAATGACGTTTGCTGATATGAGGTTATTGGAATCCTGCTATCGATAATGAACTACGGTGGACCCACATCTGTGAGTGGAAGAGATGGTCCCCTTCCTCTGGATCTTCATGTTCAATCTTCTGCATCTTGGTGGTGGAAATGATGACACTAGGCTCCAAATAAATAATATTCTTCCCAAATAAATAATATTATTCCCTTTTTTATTCCCCTTGTGAGGTTTTGACTCAGAGTTGGAAAATGCATCTAACTCTAAAGCCTTCAGCTTGGCCACCAGTGACTTCTTGCCTCAACACTTGCTTTTGTTGTGATAAGGTCTCCTATGGAACTCACACCATTTTCATATGTCCTTATTTGTCTTCTTGAATTTTTTCTTCACTTGCGGCTTTGGTGGGTTTTCCTGGGTCAACCCACCTTGGCTTTTTCCTTTGTTCTGCAGTTTGGGGGTGCATTTCCCTTGCTTTGGATTTGCAGATCTAAAGCATCCCTTCTTCTATTTAAATAGGTAGCACCAAGTGATGAGATGTACATGAATTCCATCTCATCCAGAATGTATTTGTGTACACAATCGTGGCACTTGAGTACCAGATGTTATTCAAAATCCTTGATACCTAACTTCGTGTGAAGGGTATGAAAAATATTTACGAACTTCGGCACATCTTGGTTCCTTCCCTGCCATAGTGTCATCCATTTTATGTAATACTATTCTTTATATTGTGCATATTGTAAGACTATTCTTTATATGTTTGTGGTCTATGTTTTGTTAACATGTACTAATTAAATTGAACTCTTTTGGTGGCTCAAGTACTTATATTTTTGAAGGTGTGTTGTATTTAGTTTTATGATCGTGGTTGTCTTGTCAACTACATTGTAGGTTAACTAATGATCCTCTTATGCTCTTGTATGTCTCTTTTATGATAGTACTACTACTTTTTTTATAGAGGCTCACATGTCTTTCTCCTTGCCATGAAAGTGCCTTATATACATTGCAATTGTATGCCTCATAGTGTGTGCTTACCTACTTGTTTCAAAGATTTTTTATATAAAATCTTACATTAATAATGGCAACAAAGGAAAATGCGTAAGGGCAATGGCAATCGACCATATTTACAGTCTGGGATCCTACTCCAAACGTTGTGAGGTCTAACTGGGACTTCACATCTGGGAAACCCACTTCGTTAATGGATTTACAACATCGTCAATAGGGTCATGTGCCTTTTTATTATTAAAAAACACAGGAAAAACCAAAACATCCAAAAACCTAACCCTAGGAGATGAAGTGTCAAATGTTTGTGGGCCTCGTTGGGGTTAGTTGGTTCACCAACTTCTCAGGGTTGTAAATTTGGCATACATTCTTCATTTGATGCCTATGACACCACGTTGGAAAGATATATTCAAGGAGTACAACTTTCATCCACAAAATTGTACCACAAAACATATATTTGCATGTTTCCCAAAAAAATGTCGTTTAGGGCCTCAAAATGACTTTGGAAGTTCATGACCCAAAAAAATGCCAAAAATATCAAATTATGTTATAATTAAGGAAACTAAAAGGAAAAGTGTTGGGGTCCAAGTGGAATAAGTGAGTGGCCACCAATAACCATTAATCCTACCCATTTAATAAGTAATGGTCCCCATTGCATTGAGTGCCTCCATGAAATTGGGAAAGTTCTTCCAAACTTAGTCTTTGGTGAGCCACATGCCTTGGTGCAAGAGTTGGCCAGCTTTGACAAGTTGATATAGTTGGATCCTCTATTTGCGAGCATTCTTGATATGTGTTTGCATGATCCAGTCAGTTGTGGCCTATTCAATGTATTCCAAGTTGAGCTTTTTTGGTGTTCACTGCTCAACAATATCTGATGTGTCTAACAATGGTGGAAATTATGGCAAAGGTAGTCCACATTTAATATGGGGTGCTAGCCAAGTATTGGGTGTATATTGAGCTCAAAATTGTTGTCTCCCATAGCCTTGGTGATGGTATAAGGCCCACATTGTAGTGGTCAAAGCTTACGATGGGCTCTAGCAATAAACTTTTTCTACAAGTGTAACCAAACTTTGTCTCCCACCTAGAACTTATGGGGCACCCGATGTTGATAATGTCATTGTTTGTATGGAAATGGCTTTCTCCAAGATGTCATGAACCTACTGGAAGATGTTTTGAATGCACTCAATAAACCTGGTGGCTTTATCAACTTTAGACTGAACATGGGTAGATTCTTCCTATGTAGTTACAAAAGGCAGTGCAACAACAAGGGGACGTAATGGTTGAAATCTCAGACCACTTCAAAAGGGTTGTGACGAGTCAAGATATCGAGAGCTATGTTACAACTATGTTTCACATAGGGAATACTCTCATCCCATGTCCATAGATGCTTAGAGTTTTACATTCATAGCATATGCAAAATTATCCTCTTGAAGACTTATGTTTGGTCATCAGTATGAGGCTGGAATGCAGTTGACTTGGTGAGCTTGGTGTCCACCAATGACTAAAGGCCCAACCAAAATGTGTTGAGGAACCTACTATCATGATTTTAAATAATGGTTTGTGGGATCCCAAAAATGTACCCACACTCATTTGAAGAAGAGTCTGGTCATGGCCTATGTTGTGATATTCTTCTTGCAAGGAGCTAGTATGGCCATCTTAGAGAATTTTTTGATGACCACAAATATAAATTCATTTCCATGCTTGGTAGAAGGAAGGTTAGACATATATTAAATGGATATGGATTCCCAGGGCCAACAAGTAGCAGGTAGAGGAGTATACAAGCCTTGCTTCTTAATAGTTGGCTTGGCAATGGCATAGGTAGTGCAAGATATGATGTATTTTCAAACATCTTGTCATAGATTTGGCCAATATATATAATTTTGTAGTACAACCATAACTTTCTCCACACCAAAGTGTCCTATGACCCAATTGTAGCATGCCTCCAAAGTTAGCTTGGCCCGCTCGCTTGAAGGAACACAATGGTGGCCCAGGTAGCATAATAATGCATCATGGAGGTGGAAGCTATGAAATTTCTTGCCATCCACTAGCATCTGGTATGTGGTGGTGAAATTTAGATCATTTTTATATAGTTGTGGCCATCGAGAGGTCTCGTGGCCGCAAGAGTTGAGAACAGTGGTTAGTGTTGTAACCAATGGCTGACTAAGGAAATATGCAACAAGATTGGTGCTTCCCTTTTTGTATTTAATATTCAAATGGAATTATTATTGATATGGGGACCACTTCTAATGGTGACCATTCTGAAACTTCCCTTGGGTATGTATAAACTATAGGGGTTGGTGATATGTGTGGATGATTGTCTCCTCCCCCATAATGTAATAAATCTCTTTAGCATAGGTCGGGTATTTTTGAATTATGTTGGAAAGTGTCTTGTTGTGATAGGCCATTGGATGCCATTGCTGGATGATAATTACACCAATAACATAGTCAGAATTGTCTGTCTCAATTTCAAGTGGTTGTTGTGGTCTGGAAATGTGAGTACTAGTGCAGAGAAGAGGTTGTGCTTTAGGTCAACAAAAACTTTATGTTGTGACTCAGACAAGAAAAACCTTGTATTCGCTTTGCCCTCGGTAACTTGACTCAAAGGCCAAAAAACTATGAAGCTTTATTATAGTGGTTGGGGTTGGCCAATCCCAATGAATTGGATCTTAGCCAAATCCACATGCACACCTTGCTCATCAATGACGTAGCCTATATATTAGACCGCACTCATGCCAAGGGTGCATTTCTCCAAGTTGGCACATTGTTTGTGTTATCCTTGGGTTTGAAGGACCCTTTGAATGTGTTGTAATTTCTCTTCCCAAATCTTGTTGAAGATGAAGATGTCATCCAAATATACAACCATGAACGAGTTGGTAATGGGATGCAAGATGTCATCCATCATCCTCATAAAAGTTTCAAGGGAAATTTTCAACTTGAAAGGCACGACCAATCACTCAAAATGGCCCTCCTTTTATTTGAAGGCAATCTCCCATACATCCATGGGTTCTATTGGAACTTGGTGATAATAATACTTTAAATCGATATTGCTAAAATATTTGGCCCCTTCAAGATGGTTAAGAATGTCATCAATCTATGGGATTGGATACCTGTTCCTGAAATAGATTTTATTTAGTCCTATCCTTCTTTTGTACAAGTACAATCAAGCTCCCACAAGGTGTTGAACTTGGTCAGATGTGCCCTTTTTGTAGAAACTCCTGGATTTGCCACTTGATTTCTTCATTTTCCATAATAGAATGATGATATATCGACCCATTAGGTAGGGGTTATCAAAGAGTCATATTGATCAAATGTATGACCTAACAGTGTGAAGGTACCCCTCTGGGTGAGGAGAAGATGTCCTTGTATTCTTCCATGACCTTAACCACATACTTCTATTGCATGGTGGAACCCTTCCTTGTGGCGATGGACGTGGCCATGATCTTCGCCTCACTTTGAGAATGAAACAAAAGGAAAACAAATTTCTCAGTCTGGTAAATGATCTTATTGCATTTCTTAGCAAAGATCAAAGAGATAGTGGTAGGCAGGGGTACCTCTAGTATCCTGTATAACTTACTACCAAAGTAATAATAATAGTGTGAGGCCTTGAATCACACATAACATGACACTTCCATAAGCATTGTTGGCTTAGTAATACATCACAAATATCAAGAGGAAAAATGCCACATAGTACCTCATGTGTGAAGGGTTTGATGTTGTATGGAATATGGCACTGCTTGTTGATGCAAATAACTTGTTCTTGGTGGAGCCACCTAATGGTGTATGGTTGTGAGTGTGATGTTGTTAGTAGGCCCAACCACTTAATGACCTTTTCTAATATGAGGTTCTTTGAATCTTGCTATCGATAATGAACTACAATGGAGCCACATATGTGAGTGGAAGAGATGGTCCCCTTCCTCTGGATCTTCATGTTGAATCTTTTGCATCTTGGTGGTGGAAACGATGGCACTAGGCTCCAAATAAATAATATTCTTCCCTTTATTATTCCCCTTGTCAGGTTTTGACTTAGAGATAGAAAATGCATATTACTCTAAAGCCTTCAGCGCGACCACGAGTGACAACTTGCCTCAACACTTGCTTTTGTTGTGAGAAGGTTTGTTATGGAACTCACACCATTTTCCTATGTTCTTCTTTGTCTTCTTGAAGTTTTTCTTTATTTGCAGCTTTGGTGGGTTGTCTTCGGTCACCCCACCTTGGCTTTTTCCTTTGTTCTACGGTTTGGGGGTGCATTTCCCTTGCTTTGGATTTGCAAGCCTCCCTTCTTCTATTTAAATAGGCAGCACCAAGTAATGAGATGTACATGAATTCCATTTCATCCAAGATGTATTTGCATACACAATCGCGGTACTTGAGTACCATATGTTGCTCAAAATCCTTGATACCTAACTTCGTGTGAAGGGTATGAAAAATATTTACAAACTTCGACACATCTTGGTTCCTTCCCTACCACAGTGTTGTCCATTTTATGTAGTTATCTACATAACTCCCAATAGGGTAATAATATTCCTTGATGGTGTCTTAGAAATAATTCCAAGTGGATGTGGATGAAAATAGCGAGGGTTCCCTCTCATCCCTCTACTCACAATAGGTTTCCCACTAGTCCTTGATGTGGGGGGTAGCTTTGAGGAGCATAAAAGTAATCTTTTCCCTATTGTAAAAATCAAGAATCAAAAAATATCCTTCCTATAGATTTAACCATTTATCTATGGCACTTACATATATCTAGCCTTCAAATATGGGAATGTCAAAGCTGACTTTTACCTTAAAGGGAGTAATGCCTCTAGGGTGGTTGTTGGATGATGATGTGTCACCTGTGGGCATCCAACAAAGGATCTGGGAAAATTTGTCCATCATATCATTCCTTTTTCACTCGAGGGCTTCTTCGAGAAATATTTTGAAAGGATATACCACTCCCTCATATTTATTCGCTTCCTACATGGGAGTTCGTCGGGGTCAGCGAGGCAGGTCTTGCAAAGGTTTAACTAGTTCAAACCCTAAGTCCTTATACCTTGACCTCATTGGGGACATGCATAGAAAAATAGAGAAAGAGAAGACCACTCTAATACCATTGATCATATTTATGCAGGAACAAATTGAAAAATGAATTTAAACATAAACATAAATATATAGTGAAAACTAAACTTCAATTCATTAATAACAAAATATTGAAAATTGCTTATATGAAAAATGGAAATAAACTAGCCTAGGTGATGGTAGCCTATCTCTAAGAAGATATGTGGCAGCTACATGCCTTCAAACTATGTTACAATGAGACTCACATGTCTTTTTATTATTGAGAAACAAGGGAAAACCCTAAACATCCAAAAACCTAACCCTAGGAGATGAAGTGCCACAAGTTTTTTGACCCTGTTAGGGTTAGTTGGTACACCAACTTCCTCAAGTCGTAACTTCAGAATACGATCTCTATTTGACCCATATGATAGCTCATTAGAAATATCTATCTGACTACAAAATTTGACTACAAAACCCTATTGCAAGATATAAGTTTTCCTATTTTCCAAAAAAAATGTCATTTAGGGCCTAAAAATGACTATGCAAAAATTCCACTTGGGAGGACTTGCTCACAAGGAAAAAAAACAACACACATTGGATATTGGTGGCCACCTTCCTATTCCACTTGGACCCCCAACACTATTTCTTTCAGTTTCCTTAATTGTAGCACAATTTACTATTTTTGGCATTTTTTTAGAGTCATTTTTACTTGGGAGCACTTGGGCATAAGGAAAAAAAGCAGCACACAAGAAAGAGACAAGCAAGGAGCACATGAGGAATTTGTGTGGCAGCGAAGAAAGATTGAAGAACAAATAGCAAAGAGCATAAAGTAATAGAGAAAAGAGAAACCAATAAGACAATTTTTAGAGGTAACAGTGTGCATGTGTGATTTATCATGTTGGGATTTGAATGCATGGTTCATGCGTTGGAGTTTTGGCTATTTTGTTGTAATTGGCATGTATATGTTAGGTCCATATACTACTAGTGTAACCCCTTATTGTTATTAGTACAACCCCCTTATTATATTTTTGTGCCCATGTATTCCCCATATTGTTATTATTGTGCCCAATAGAGGCTCACTATTGTTATTATTGTGGCCTTACATTATTATTGTTATGTCGACTCTGATTATATTATGACCCCTTAGACTTCTATATAGAGAAAGGAGGTCTTGTCATTTGTATCATCTAAGAATTGTTCATTTTTGTAATGTAAAGGAAGTTGCCCCCTTGAAGAGGCTTATTTCTAAGGCGTTGATCTATATTTTCTATCTTTTTGTGACCTGATTTCATAACATTTGGTATTAGAGCTTTGGATTTTAGGGTTTCACTGTTCCAAACAGGTCATCATGGAATTTTTGCTATAACTTTTTTTCGGCGATGTTTCAAAAGCTAAAAAAAGAAAACCCATTTGAGAAAAAATCTCGCTGAATCTTGGGTTTGAATTTCAGATCTTGTCTTGCTATATTTTAGGATATAGGATCGGAGGAAATTAGGGTTTTTGCAAGCTCCAAAATTTCATTTAAGTAGGTCATCGTGGAATTTTTGCTATAACATTTTCGATACAAAGTTTTAGAACCTAAAGAAAAAACCGATTTGAGAAGAAAGCTTTCTGAACCTTGGGTCTAAATTTCAGATCTTGGCTTGCTATATTTTCAGATATATGATCTGAGGAATTTAGGGTTTTTGCAAACTCCCGAATTACATCCTAAACAGGTGACCTTGGGAAAATCATCATAACGTTCTCTCTGAGCATCATATTCAAATTTTGTAAGATGATATAGAAAGAGGACAAACTTTAGTTTGTTTGGGTATAATTTTCAAAGCCTAAGGTTGAAACAGTGACATGTGGTACGTCGTACAATTCACTCTACTGAACTAGTCTATAATTAGGTCATCAAGGGAGATTGGGAATAGATTTTCTTCAGGAATCCAATTGCGATTAGACTAGCGGAGTTAGAAAGAGGAATCAGAGGGCTATTACAGACAAAAATTTCAGAACTTAAATATCTGAAAGTACAGAGTTACAGTCATTTCAAGACCAAGCTCCTAGAATCAAGAAAAAGTGAGATGAGGAAGTTTGATGGCAAGGATCTGGTAAATTGGATACTACAGATGGAGAAATATTTTGCTCTACATGGTGTACCATTGTTACAAAAGGTACGTATTGCATCTAATTATTTAGAACCGAATCAATTTTTATGGTATAAAGGGCTTTGTTCTCATAAACCACTTGCCATGTGGTCAGTTTTCACGGAGGAAATGATAGCACATTATGAGGATACAAAGAGAAACACCTTCTTTAGCCAATTTATAAATCTCAAACAAAAGAGTTCAATGGCAGAGCACATTGAGGACTTCCATAAATTGAATATAAGGGTAAATGATATTCCAAAGAATAAAATGGTTTATGTCTTCAGAGGGACTTTAAAGGATAACATTCAACACGAGGTTCATCTTTGGGAACTTGATTCATTGGAGAAGGCATTCAGGTTGGCAAGAAAAATTGAAAGCGAAATTATGGAAACAAGGAATCCCACCACTCATGAATATAATTATGGAAGTGATTTTTCTCCTAACCTTCCACAACCTACAAGGTTTACACCACAACAATTGGATGAAAAAAGAGAAAAATGGCTTTGTTACAATTGTGATAGCAAATGCACTAAAGGTCATAAGTGCGTTGAGAAGAAATTATTTTACATAGATTATGAAGAGGAGGAAGAAAAGGATCAAGAACCATCAAAAGAAGAGGATATACACTATGAACCCACCCTCGGGAAAGAAGAAATGAATCCAACAATATCTTGTAAAGCATTGGAAAGAATTACCACTCCTCAAACTCTCAAGATAGAAGGACGTATCAAGAAGAAAAAGGTTCAAGAAGTGAAAGATCACATCGAGAAAGAAGAAATGAATCTGACCATATCTTGTAATGCATTGGTGATAATTAGCACTCCTCAAACTATCAATATAGGAGATATCAAGAAGAAAAATGTTCAAGAATTGAAATATCACATCGAGCATCAAGAAATGAATCCGACCATATCTTGTAATGCATTAAAAGAAATTACCACTCCTCAAACTATCAAGATAGAAAGACATATCAAGAATAAAAAGGTAGTAGTGTTTATTGATTCGGGTAGCACCCATAATTTTATTCATTGTAAGATAGCCAAGGAATTGAATTGCTTCCTATATCTAGCACTAGAGTGTCAATTGATGTTTGCAAGTGGAGGAACCATAAATTTCTCTGGAAAGTGCCATAATCAACTCTAACAACATGAAAAAGCTTCTAAATAAATAACAACAAGGCGTAATTGCACAATTATGTTCACTAGAGGATCCCACATCGAAATCATGTATTTCTCCAGATCTCCAAAATGTTTTGGACAATCATTCCAAGGTATTTGAGACTCCCAAAGGCCTCCTACCCATTCGTGATCATGATCACGCTATTCATTTGGTTCCAGGAAGTGTTCCTCCAAACATCAGGCCTTACAGATATCCATATGCCCAAAGGAGTGGAAACTCATTCAAAAGTTGCAGAAGAACCCAATTCAAACAATATTGCGAGAACTTGACAAGGAATGAAAAATCATATTGGAACCTGAAGCAGTCACAGAACCGAGAAATTGAAAACTACGAAACAGATCAATTTGAGAGTATCTCATCAAGTGGAAGAACTTACCCACTGAATATTCCATACGGGAGGACAAGAATTTATACAGAAGCATCAAGAACTACTCAAGCATTGAGGACAACACTTTTTGAAGGAGAGGGGCATGTTAGGTCCCTCTACTACTAGTGTAACCCCTTATTGTTATTAGTACAACCCCCTTATTATATTGTTGTGCCCATGTAGTCCCCATATTCTTATTATTGTGCCCCATAGAGGCCCATTATTGTTATTATTGTGCCCTTACATTATTATTGTTATGTCGGCTCTGATTATATTATGACCCCTTAGACTCCTATATATACAAAATAGGTCTTCTCATTTGTATCATCTAATAATTGTTCATTTGTGTAATGTAAAGGAGGTTTCCCCCTCAAAGAGGCTTATTTCTAAGGCATTTATCTATCTTTTTTATCTTTTCGTGAGCTAGTTTAATAATAGGATATCTTTCTAGATTTATATTTATGTATAGCCTTGCCTATGCCATTTCCTGGATAGCCATGATGTAGTGGGTTTCATGTTTTGGTTGATCTTTGGATGTGGATAGATTTTGGATCTTGGTTGAGGTGTTCTTAGAAAAATTCCCAAGGGTTGATCGTGGAGATGGTTTTCTCCTGGAACTCTTGACAGGTGGATGGAGACAAGAAAATTCCTTTGGGTATGGTGGAGAAATACTGAGCCATCCAATCATGTATTTATTTTCGTGATTTCTAGATCCAATATTGGGTGAAATCATTGTGGTATTAGGGTGGAGGTGGTTTCCTATGGATTCACTATATGGTTATGCTTTGGTTTATCCCATGTGATCCCACATTCATGCTTGGAATATGGCACATTGGTGATTAGATGGAAGAAATATTTGGTCTATCCCAACCTTGGTCGAGTGGTACGTCAAAGTATATGACTTGGTTTGCACTAGGCATATGTTAATATCTGTTGTTCTTTAATGAGATCAATGAGAACAAGTTACAGTCTAATGTGTGAATATAGGTTTGGTTTGTCATGGCTTCATTACAGTTAAATGATGGTTACATACATCGTGTATTTCTTATTATATGATGCACTCTTGTTATTGATCTTGTTCATGATTGATAGGCTCTTAGATGATTTATATGAATGCATGATCTAATATGTGTTTATTGTAGCTGGGTATGAGAGAGAAGTAAGCCTTATGGATTAACATCTGAAGAAATTAACTAATCAATGAACAATTATGCATTCATGACCTACAGGTACCATGTTTACCAAGTGATTTTTTAAATGTCTAACATGTGTTCTATATGCTTGAGCAAGAATAAAGCTAGAAATATGATACAAAGACTTAGGAACTCTATTCATAAAGTTTTGGGTAGCTGGCATGTAGACTATCCTTGAAAATTTGGGACAAAGTCCCAAGCCGCAGGCACAAAACTGGGAAAAATTGGTTGCAGTTGTTCTCAGGATGGGTTGTGCATGTCGTCAGAGGCCTCTAACTACACTGACTGGCCTTCATATGTGTGATTGGGCTATAAGTTAGGTTAAAAAGTGTTATGAGCTGAAGGGGATGGCCATTAGTGGAATCAGGATGTAAAATGTGAGATCATATGTCCCTGGGTGTTGTTGTAAGTTTTGTATAGGTTGGAAAGTTAGGACCCATTTCCATAACTAAATTTTGGAATTTGCGTCATGCATAGTAACTCTTAGCTCATGCTTACCTTGGTAAGTATGTAAAAGTAGGTGAATTTTGGGTGGCTTTTTACATAGCGGTATCAAAGAAACTTCAAAGCATTAGACCTCGGGGTAAAAGAAAAGTGTTATGCATATAGATTTTCACATGTGTATGTGTTTATCATGCATGCATGTCAAATATTTTATTTGTTAGTATTGATTATGTTGTTACAGTTTTGTTATAGAATCTTGATTCGTGTATGAATTAATATGCTCTTAATATTATTATGTATTGTACTAATCTGGAATGACCTATGCACGTGCAATAGCCTCACAAGAAGTAAATTGAGGTAACACTTTTGATTATGCCTTTTATTTGGTTATCTAATTGTGGTATGTTGTAGGAAAATAGAAGGCTAAGAGATTGTTAGAGTTGGTATAGTCATACCTCTATCAGAGATCAAAAACTCTTTGTCGCATTTCATTTTTAGGTGTCTCATTCATCCGGTCAGTTGCATTCCATTAGAAGCATCAATTTTCTGATGGATGGTTCTTGTTTTTCAATCATGTATCTGCTGGTTCGTGTCTGATCATCAAAGTTCATCAAAATCAATTTTACAATCATTCATAATCATGGATGGTTTCTTGGTCAGCAAAGAGTCATTTCAACCATTAGGTCTAGGGTTTAGTTTTTTAAAAGTGTCCAATAATGCTAGCAGACACACGAGGGAGGTTTCATAATAAGTTTTCATCGCAAATTTCATCATCACAATCTTTGATCATGACTTTTCTTCAAAACTTTGTTTTGAAGGAAATCGTCAGTTTGTTCTCTGTAATAAATTGCCATGTATAATTAAAAGGTTTTTTAGTTGTCAAAAATCTTCAGGCACAGCTCTAGTCCTTTGCAAAGTTCTAGGCCATTAAATTGCGCGGCGCGTTGGCTAAGTGGCGGACGCACTGGGCGCGCACGGTGCATAGGTCCATTTTCCGCAGTGTAAAATTACATAGGTACATCACACATGGCACGCGTAGCGCGTTGGGTTTTGTGCGCCGTGCATAGGCCTGAAACGCTAATTTTCAGTCATTACTTCCTAAAACTCCAATTGACTCAATTTTTTCTGCTCAAATGAGTTCATGTGACCCTCCAGTTGTCATTTTAAAATGTTTGAGATTGGTTATGAGGATTTGCATGCCAAAACCAAACCCTATCACTGTGTTGAGATTTGCTCCACGGTTTTGAAAGTAGAGTTTTAAGGTTACTTTTGGTGCCAATATTTTCTATTCCTCATTGTTTTTTCCTCCCCCTCACTGTTAATATTAGCATTACAAACCTCCCCTATCATTCGCTATCACTATCTCTCTCCCATATCACTTGCAGAGAGTCCCTAATATCCCAAGTCATTTCCCATCCATAGAATCATTTCATTTCCCATTATTTTCCCTTTCCCCATATCATTTGTAAAATTTCCAAAACCTCAAGTTATCTAAACAGTACCCAAACATTTAAATAATTGTCCATTTTTCCTACATTTGTCAAAATTCTAAAGGGCAAATTATCACTTGATAAGACCCCACTGTCCACACTACCTTATTTCCCATAGTCCCTCCAACATTTGGCAATTGCACCAAATTCTCGTTCTTCATCTCATTGAAGCCAAAAAGACTTTGAAACACCATGAAGGTGGACACTAATATATTATATGACCAAGACAGTGACTTTACAACTGAAACTGTATGCACCAGGAGGACACTAGAACAACGTAAAAGGCAAGATCAGCTCCGAATCTTGGTCGAAGCCTCTTCGACTGAGCATGATACTTGATGAGGTACCTTTTGTCCAAATTGCAAGGAATTTGGAGAAAATTTTGTCATTTTTGAATTTTTTGGTCACAAAATAGAGTTTTCTGCCCAACACGTAGCGCCACCTTGCATGCGCTTATGATTGGGAGATCTTCTGGAGGAAAACTTGGTGTTTTTGAATTTTTTTATGGAAAGTTATGCATGGTCAAGAATGGCCTAAGAATTTCATTGAGTTCTGAGTGGCCTAAAGGGTCAAAAACACCTTGAAAATGGCCTTTCTGCCACTTTTTCCACACACAGGAACCAGTCTTGGGAGAGTGAGCTTTTGGAGGGGAAAATGAACACCAAATCTAGAAATTCTACTTGGGTTGGAAAGTAGACAGGTAGGGCGTTCCAACAAGCTATCATGAGCTCAATTTGGACTTCGGGAAGGGCCTCAAAATCAGCTCCAAAGTTGCACTACGCATAGAGATTTCAGGCGCGGCGCATAGAGAATTTCGGCCTATTTTTCACTCTTCAGCTCAGGATTTCGGCCAGTTTTGACTAGTTTCACTTTTTGCTATTACTCTTGATCTCACTTGATGTAATTTCATGACCATGATGTAATTTTGCCACATTTTTACTTGTTTTAGTAGATTCATTCACCAAAAGGTGAAATGTGAGTGAATGAATTAGTTTCCTAGCATATAGAGGCAAGTTGTTTCTTTGCCTATTTTTCAACTCCTTGTTTCGATATGGTTGAAACAGCTCCTAGAATGATGAGATCGACCCCTAGAGGCATGGGAATGGGTTAGGATGGTCTATATCATGTATTTTCTGAGTCATTTTCAGGGTTGGACACTTGGGATTGCTTGGCACTTCATTGTACATTTGATTTCTGCATTTTGGCAAAGGAAAGACCAGGGTTTTGCAGCACTTGTTGGGACCCTTGTGGATCTGTGTTTTGATGGTGTTTTTCTTCATGTAATTGTAAGTTCATTGATGTTTTATGTATGTCATTTCCCTTCTCTTTGCTTCTGAAACTAAACAAATTGAGTGACAAAGGTAGAATTCATTAGCTTATGGTGCTCTACCTTAAACTTTGTTTAGTTTTACATATTTTCATTTGTTTAGAGAGGATTATTGCACCCTCTTGCCCTCTTCAGCTCCTCAACAGTCTTTTCTATCCATTCATTTAATCTAAAGCATCAAAACTACTGCCTACCTTGCCCCAACCGGAACTTTGCAAAAATTTGGCCTCATCCCCAAACCCAAATTTGCCTTTCCCTTGTTTCCAAAAAAAACCCCAACAAATCAAATTAAATCCTTGCACTTCATACCTAGCCTAAAATTAGTTTTTATTTCATTCATCTCAAACCCCATTAATTATCTTTTGCTGAGATTGACTCGGAGAGAGCCCTTTCCTGTCCTCGTAGGGCTAGCTACGAGGCTGAGAGTGGTTTGATGTGGACCTAGAAGCTTACCTTTTTAGCTTGAGACAAATCTAGGCTCTAACAGAGATGAAAAGCAAAGGTGTTTGACTATAGTTCATATGAATCCTCGCACATGCCAGAGGAGAAATCAATTAAGCAGTAGGGAGAGGGAGACTCTCCTGACCTGGAATATACAATAAGAAGTTTGAGGGAAAAGATAAAAATTTGTAAAGTTGATAATGAGCAGTTTATTGAAGCCCACCAAAGGCTTGCAAATCTCAAAAAAAAAAACTTGAGGTTAATGCAGTTATTCTTCATAGCCTTTCATATTTACAAAAGCAGGGACAGTCGGGGACTAGTCATGGAGATATATAGGAAGAAAATACTAATGGCGAATATGGAATTTGGTCTCAGAAAAGGTACAGGATGGATAGGGATGATAGAGTAAAGAGTGGTAGACTCTTGGATACACTTGAGAAGAGGGATAGTACACATGGATTTTATTCTAGATCTACTTTTGGGATACATCATTTCCATCACTGCTAGCATCATTATAGGAGGACTTAGAAGGGGTATTTTCTAGAAGAATTCAAGAAAGCTAAGCCTCTTACTTTTGATGGTGAGATGAAAAAATTAGAAGATGTAGAAGCATGACTGCTTGGAATGAGAAAAATTTCCAAAATTCATGATTAATCAGAGAATATGAAGGCCAAGATAGCTACTTTCAATACCAAAGGAAAAATTATATATTATATATATATATATATATATATAAATATAGTAATATATATATATATATATATATATATATATATATTATATCGGGAAGGTTTCAAACTGTAAACATGCATAAGTTGAAGGGAGAGGATGATTTGGGAAGAATTTGAAGACTCTTCTAGAGGAAGTACCTATCTGAGAGGTATTATTGATGGAAAGGCCAAGGAATCTTAGGTCCAAGATTGGATTCCATGAAAGCATGATGAATACACAAACGATATTTCTAGAGTTATTTGAGATATGTGCCATATCTCAAGGATGAGAAAGAAAAGATCCAAATATTCATCGATATATTGCCATTATCATTCAAATATTGGATTGAGGTTGATGAGCCTCAGTCATCAGAGGAAGCCATCAAAAGGTTGAAGCATTGTTATGAACAATCAAAGAGCAAGCCTGAGTTCAAGCATGACTGGAAGGGTAGCGAGAAGACTAAAGGAAAATGGCCCAAGATGTAAGGAACCTAAGAAGTCTAATGCAGTGGAGAAAGGACATGGGTCTTAGCCTATGGAGCAGCAGAATAAAAGAAGTGGCAGAGAACTATTGAAGTATTGGATTTGTGGTAGAGATCATCGCAAGAAGGATTTTCCATTGTATCAGGGTGGAAGACCTTAGATCTATAATGCTTAGGATGCACCAGAAAATTGGGATATCATCAGGTGCACATCAAAGAAGAAGACATCTACAAAAATTCATTCCATACAAGATATGGGCACTATGATTTTGCGGTGATTCCTTTCGGTCTTACCAATGCTCCAACCACCTTCATATGTATGATAAATAGTGTGTTTCTCCCTTACCGAGATATGTTTGTGATAGCATTTGTTGATGATATATTGGTATATTCAAAGAATGAAGAGGATCATGTGGAGCAATTGGCAGTAGTGTTGAGATTGTTGAGAGAGCATAAGTTGCATGCCAAACTCAGCAAGTGTGGCTTCTTTCAGTGTTAGATTCATTACTTGGGACATGATGTTTCCAAGGAGGGGATAGAAGTGGATCCAGATAATATTAAGGCTATCATGAAGTGGACATCTTTGAAGAATGTGGATAAGGTCAGATCATTAATGCGACTAGCAGGTTATTATAGGAGGTTCATCAAGAAATTATCCAAGATTGGATATCCTATTATATATTTGTAGAGGAAGTGAAAGAAGTTTGCATGCAATTATGAGTGTGCATCCAACTTTGATTATTTGAAGCAATTTCTTACCAATGCTCCAGTTTTGAGGATTTCATATCTTGGTAGGGACTTTGTGGTTTGTACATATGCTTGCAAGGAAGGAATTGGTGGAATCTTGATCCAGGAAGGTAGGTGATTTTCTATGAATCATGGAATTTGAATGAGAATGAGCAACATTATGTGACTTAGAATATCAAGTTAGCAACTATCATTCATGCACTGAAGATGTGGAGACATTATCTCCTTGGCAGGAGGTTCGTTTTGATGAGTGATCATAGTGGAAAGAGGCACTTATTTGACCAACCCAATTTGAATATAAGGAAAGCTAGACCGTTGGCTACTCTTGGTGAGTTTGATTTTGAAATTGAGTACATTAAAGGCAAGGAGAAGTGGGTTCTAAATGTTCTTAGTAGGAGAGTACAGGTGAATCATATTTTAGTTGTGATATATTAAGGGACATATTTGAGAGAGTAGATATTACATGCAGGGAAACATGATTAGAGGTGCCAACAATTGAAGCAAATATTGTAGCAGCAAAATGAGGGTGATAAGGAAGATGAGTATCACCTCACAACAGTTGGCTTGGTTAGATTGAGGAGCAGGATCTATGTGTCTGACAATGGTGAATTGAAGAAGCTTATATTGACAGTGTTTCATTTCAAGTCTTATTCAAGCCACCTAGGATACTAGAAGACATTGAAAGTATCAATAAGTTATACTATTGACCTAATTTGAAGAAAGAGGTGGTTGAGTTTGTTTCTACGTGCTTGGACTGTCAATAGGTAAAATTTGAATGCAAGCATCGAGTTGGTTTGTTGCAACCTATTCCGATTCTAGAATGGAAATGGGAGGTTTTTTCCATGGATTTAATTATATGATTTCCAAGGAAATCAAGGCAACATGACTCTATCATGGTTGTGGTTGACAGGTTGAGCAAGGTAGCTCACATTATTACAGTAAATTCTACTAACTTAGATAGTGAAGTGGCTCAGATCTTCATTAAGGAGATAGTGAGGTTTCATGGAGTTCCAAATAGGATTATATCAGATAGAGATGTGAAGTTCACTTCCAGGTTTTGGAAGGAGTTGTTTGCAGGATTGGGGATAAATTTATCATTTAGTACATATTACCATCCATAGAAAGATGGGAAGACAGAGAGAATCAACATGATCCTTGAGGATATGTTGATGATGTACATTATGCATTAGAAAAGGAACTGGGAGGAGTATCTTCAACTCATGGAGTTTCCTTATAATAATGGGTATCATGAATCCTTGAAGATGAGCCCATTTGAGGCTCTCTAGGGGACAAACTTAAAATACTCCTATAAGTTGGAGTGATCCAGTGAGCAGGGTGCTGATTGGACTGGATATGTTGATAGAGATGGAGTAGGAGATGTATGTATTCAAAAAGAATTGAATGGTAACACAGGACATACAAAAGAGTTACACAGATCAACATAAAGTATTCAAGGAGTTTTAGGTTGGAGAGAATGTGTAATTGTGTATCAATCCCAAGAATAACTCCTTGAATATTGGGTCATGTGCTAAGTTGGCACGTTGAGATTATAGGCATTTTGAGATCCTTGAGAGGATTAAACGAGTGACATGCAAACTTTCTTTGCCTCCATCAATGAAAATCCATGAATTTTTTCAAGTTTATATTCTTAAAATATATGTACAGGATGTTGATCATGTGATTGATTGGTCTATATTGTAGGTGGAACCATAAGGAGAGTTCCAGCTAGAGCCTCAATGCATCCTATGGCAGAAGAATGTCATGCTTTGGAACCGAGAAATTTAGCAAGTTAAAGTGCAGTGGAAGCACTTTGGGCCTAATGAAGCTACATGGGAGATGGTTGATTAGATGTGAGCATTATATCCTTCTATATTTTCAGGTTGAAGAAAATGTGCTTTGGTATATGTACATATATATTTATGTGTGTGTGTGTGTGTGTGTGTCATTGTAAAAATTGTATTCAGTTGTGTTTATAAAGCTCAAATAATTAATATTTCATTGTAAATACGACATTGAGCTATCTTTATAAAGCTCCATAAGCAGTATGATGTCATGTTTTTAGATTTTTTATTCTTCATAAGTGTCAGAGAACACTGAGGATGGTGTTCTCCCACGTGGGAGGGGTTTGTAACATCCCTAGGTTAAGTTACCATGTAAATAAATCAAACCACGGTCACGGGACACGTATTCCAAGTTGAATGAGGGGAAAGGAATTATACTGGGAATCGCTTGTGATTAATTATTTATTTATTGGCTATGGAAATTGGCACTGGCATTGGCAAGAGGCGAAAAGAAATCAATCGAAAATTATTTATTATATGCTAGCAAGGACACGTGGAAAAGTGCAAAATAAATAAAAGAAAATTAAAGAAATTCCACTTCAAAAATGGTGAAGAGGAAGTGACACGAAAAGGGGAAAATAGTAAAATAATATGCATGCAATGGAAAATGAAGAAAAAATAAAAACAAAAATAAAAGAAATGAAAGAGAGAGAAATTCTAACATTCACTTTTGGAAAAGAGAAAGAGAGAACACTACATAAAGAGGAAGGAAGATATAGAGAGCACTTGGAAGCACTTGGGCACAAGGAAGACAAGTAAGAGAGAAGAAATGAGTGCAAAAGGAATTTGAGTGGTAGCCAAGAAGAAGGATTGAACAACAACTAGAAAAGGGAAGAAAATAACAGAGAAAAGAGTAGTAAGTAGGAGGATTTTTATGAGTAACATTTTTCATGCATGAGTTATCATGTTGGGATTTGAATGCATGGTTCATGCAATGGATATTTTGTTATTTTGTTTTCATTTCAATGGAGGTTTTCCTGGATTGACAGTTATGTATAACCTTGCCTACACCATTTCCTGGATAGCCATGATGTAGTGGGTCTCCTCTTTTGGTTGAGCTTTGGATTCTGATAGATTTTAGATCTTGGTTGAGGTGGTCTCGGGAAAATTCCCTAGGGTTGAGAGTGGAGATTGTTTTCTCATAGAACTCTTGATAGGTGGGTGGATAGAGGAAAATTCCTCTGGATATGGTGAAGAAATTTTGAGGCATCCAAACTTGTATTGGTTTTGGTTTTTTCTAGACCTTGTATTCAGTGAAATCACTGTGGTATGAGGGTGGAGGTTGTTTCCTCTAAATTCCCTCTATGGTTTTGTTTTTATTTTTCCCATGTGATCCCACATTCATGATTGGAATATGGCACAAGGGTGATTTCCTAGAAGAAATAATTGGTTCAGCCTAATCTATGTTGGGAGATACATTGAAGTCACTAAATTAGTTGGCACTATGCATATATTAATATGTGTTATTGTTTAATGAGATCAATGAGAAAATGTTCTGGTTTAATGTGTGAATATATGACTGGTTTTTCATGGCTTCATTCTAATTAAATGTTGGTTACATGTATGGTATATTACTTATTATATGAGGTGGTCTTGTTATTGATATTGTTCATGGTTGACAAGATCTTGGATGATTTATATGAATGCATGAACTAATATGTGTTTATTGCAGCTAGGTATGAGAGGGAAGTAAACCTTATGGATGAAAATCTAAAGAAATTAACGAATTAGTGAACAATTATGAATTCATGACCTACATGTACCATGTTTACCAAGTATTTGTATAAATGTCTAACGTGTGTTGTGTAAGCTTTGTTGATTTTTGGTAGCTTGGGAGGTACTCTAAGCCATAACATTCAGGGTGTGGAGGATGGAGTGTCACAATAGGGAATTGTGGGCTTGGAACCCAAGGTGTGGGATGTGCACCCAAACTGGTGGGTGTGAAACCACGAGGATTTTTGGGCATGTGATGGATGGAGATAATAGACATTGAGAGGAATCCATCACAATGAAAATCGTCGAATTCTGATTTGTCTATGATGAGATATGATTGTTTTAATGTAGTTGTGGGTTAATGTGGCACCTAATGGAGGAAAGCTTGATGTTTTAGAGCGCCACAAGTTGTGTGTTGACACCACATGAGTTTTGTATAAATAGAAGTGAATGGAGGGGTCATTTTCACCATAAAGGTGCATCTATTCATAAAAGATACATCTTTGAGGCATACAAATTAGAAAAGGAGGTAGAAAAAGCTTGTTTGGAACTATTTTTGTGGAATTGTTTATCTCTTACAGGGCCAAAGTACTATAGGAGGCTGTTGCATTGTTTGAGGATTGTTTTGATGGTGTCTTTGGTTAGTTTGTGGGTGGTTCTTCCTTCCTAAAGCAGGAATCAAACCTAGTTGTGAGTTAAAGGCATGTCGCAGGCCTAGTTTACCTTGAACAGGGGTTGAAAGGATAGTAGATTTCCCGCAACCCCTATTTCTTGGGAGCAGACAGGGTGTGAGGCATGGTGGAGGGCTAGAAATAGCCCATAACAATAGTAAAGGGTGGGCACATTCATTTTGAGGAAGGCCAAAGTCAAATCAGAGGTTTGGAAGGTGGAAAGAGGGTTGTAGCAGCTTGCCAACAAGCGCTAACTAGAGCATCATGCTTGCACTAGTAACACCACTCCTTGGGAATGCAAAGTATGTGATGTATTTGTGTTGAATTGAATGCTAGAGGATAGGTCCATGTGTGGACAGATTGTATCAAGCACTTTGTGGTTGTTGGAGAGCAATGTGTAAGTGTATAAAGTAGCCCTAGAAGTGGAAAACAAGAAGTACTTTGGAAAACTGTGTGTTGGGTGAAGATTTGATGGCCTATGTGGCACTTTGATGGACTAAAGTGACCACTAGGAAAGGCAGTTTGATGCTCAGGTATTGACCAGCCTAGAGGAGCATGTTGGATCAACCAAAGTTCATTGTAGCATAAGATATTTGCAACAGTGATAGGTGGCAGCCCTCCTAGAGTCTCTATGTGTTTTTCCTTGATGGACAAAGGAGAAACTAGTGAGAAGGTTGGGAGTAGAAGGACCAATAGGTTGTAGAGTATGACGAAGTAGTAGCGAGGTGCACTACATCAGCTAGATTGGCATATTATCTTGTATTTGTATTATTGTACTTGTGGATATTTGAGGGTCATTATCCATGGTACAATAGCCCTAGAATGTTGTATTATTCAGTTGGATTAATATAACAAAGAATGGGCTATTGTACATACTTGTTTAAAACGTTGTGTATATTTTGTGCACTAGTAGATTTATTGTTGTATATTATTTTGTTTTGCAAAGTAGCTTCATTGTGATTCTTGGTTTTGTAGTGTCAGATATTTAAGATTCTATCCTAGACACCAAGGTCGTGGAAAAACAACAAGCTTGAGCAAGAACAAAGCTTAGAAATTGGATATGAAGACTCAAGAACTCCGGTGATAAAGTTATGGGTAGTTCTCGATAGTTGGCCTGTAGGCTAGCCTTGAAATTCCAGGATAGAGTCCATAGCTAGATGCATATAACTGGGGAAATTTGGTTGTAGCCGCACTAAGGATGGATTGTGTGTGTAGTTGGAGGTCTTTGCCCACACTCATTTGCCTTCATGTGTGTGACTAGGCTATAATTTAGGTTAAGAAGTGGTCTAAGCTCAGGGAGATGGCCATCTGTGGAATCGGGTTTCAGGTGTGTGGTCATATGTCCCTAGGTGTTGCAGTAAATTTTATACAAGTTGGAAAGTTAGGCCTCATTTCCATAACTAAATATTGGAAGTTGGGTCATGCATAGTAACTCCTAGCTCATGTTTACCCTGATAAATATGTAAAAGTTGGTAAATGTGGGGTAGGGTGTTACACAAAGTTAATGAATAGTTCATCAACCTTGACACCTTGTTTCCTTTTTAATGCTTAGTATTCTAATGTTTCATTGTTTTATTCCTTCAATTTTCATGCTTTCCCATCCAAGTTTTTAGCAATTTTTTTTAAGAGTTTATATCTAGTTTCCTTAGCTTATTGAATTAGATTTTGCAAATTTCAAATGGCAAACAATTTTTGTTTTCGTTTTGGTTCCCATGGTGACGAGGAATTATCTTTACGAAATTTTAGGTTTTAAATGGTCAGTTATGGTTAAATTTTGTTTCGTGAACTCTAATTCTTATCTGGTTTGGTTTCTAATGTAGCAAGCTAGAGAAAATGAAAAAAATATCTCAAATATATCCATTTGATATTTTCATAAAAAATTAACTTCAAAAAAATAAAAAAACCCGACATATTTATATTGAATTTATTAGTCTACCAAAATATAAATTCAATACAAAGATTACGCAAACAAAAACACATTAAAAAAAATATAACATTTGCTTGGATAAAATATACTAAAAAGTCTGAGAGATGCAATAATGCAAATAAGAAAAGGTACAACCCTATATTATAATAAACTTTGTATTGTATATTCAATATGTCACATATCCATGTAACAACTTCATAATTTTACATGTATCAATACTCTTATACATATATCAATACTTAGTTTCTTACCAATTATTATACTCCCACTCATCAATATGCCAGACTTTCTTACCCATTATTATATCCCATTGTATCACTCCCACTTGTGAACACTCATCGACATGCCTTCCTTACATCACAATTTAAGGACTCAAAGATAATTTCAAGTATGATAAATGTTCAACATGAATATATGCAAAGATGTAGAGTAAAAGTGATTGGTTTGAAATTATGTTGAACTTAAAAATTCCAATGGCTTCGAATAAAGTAACATGCCTAATACTTTACTAATAAAATTTTATTAAATGTTGGGTTTTGATAATATTTTTAGTCATGCAAAATTTAATATTTTTCAAAAATATAAATATTTTTATATAATTTAAACTTTTTCATAATTAAAATTTTAATTTCAAAATACAATACTTTATTATTTCCATGATAACTTTTAACGAAAATAGTTATTTTTTAAAAAAACTTACATATTAATTAGTAATCATATTCTACACTGCCTAGGGAAAAATAATAATAGATAAATAAAATAAATCATTAGGTTAAAGAAACATATATCATGTTCCCAAGTGTAAACTTACATATTAAATTAGTAAAACTATATTTTACACCGTCCAAAAAAATTAATCAATAAATAAATAAATAAAATAAATCATTAAGTTAAAAAAGGAAAAACATTATATCATGTCCCCAATGTTACATGCATACGCAACATCATCATTTCAAGATCAATTTTAATTTTATAAAAATATAAAAACATCATCAACTTTTTTTTAATGATGTTGCAAGGGCTATTCTTTATAACCACATATATTTTATAGCTAAAATCTATCCATTACCCTATGTAGTATTGCATGCGCACAAACATATAACTTCAATTTTAATGAAAATATAAAGCGGAATATAGATTTTATAGCTAAAAACAATCGGTTACTCTATACAGTGTTGCATGCAGTGAAACATATACCTTACATTGTAATGAAAAATTAACAAATGCACTTTATAACAACTTCTATTTAAAAAAAAAAATTGTCTGAAATGTATTTATGATTATCTTTCAAAGTTAAAAAAAAGGTCGGAAATGTATTTCAAAGTAAAAAATTATTAGGACAACTAACATGTCATTAAAATTATTCGTACATGTCATAAGGGTGAATCAACACTTCTATTTTTTTTCCATCTTAGTGAAAAAACATATTTACTTTTACCCTACTATATTTTTTCCTTAAAATGTTTTTTCCAAAGTACTTATTAGCTGAATAATGAAAACTATATAAAGGCAATCATGACAGAATTTCAATTTAGTTCATTTTACTTTTCAATATTTTACATATTATGAATTTCAAATATTTTTAAGTGTATTTACACTATTGAAGATTGGTTTATGGTTAATGAATATCTTAATTTTGAAATATTTGAATTATCAAAATCATTTGGAAATCATACTATTTGTTCCATGACACTTTTAACATCTCTAATATTTTTTTTTGTATTTCTCACCATGATATGAATTTCAGATGTTAATCAATTTATAAAACAAAACTCAAAATTCAATCAAAATATTAAAAAATATAAGCATTCTTAAAATACAAATCCTAAATTAGGAACAAATAGATTTGAGCACAATCAAATTATCGTGTGCAGAACTCTGAAATGAGTAAATCAAATTATCATATGAAGAACCCACATCCTATCTCTATAGTCATTATGAGTAATCTGGTACTCGTAGTATTAATTATGTATTTTTTTGACTTTATGTTAACATGATTGATGGCTTGATATGTCAAGTTTTGATGTGAAAGCCTTTCGTACCCACATGACAGAAACTTGTTAAAAAGTCACTGGTTGTTGCAATAGCATTTAATAAATAGATTTTACGTCATGATGATTTTCCATTAGGCTTTGAGAGTGCACGGATAACTGGTATTTATATGAGCCTATTTTCTCGAGTAAAATTAGTTTTCAAATTTGATAGGAAATATGTTAAAAAGCACGAGCTTTATTTTTTGGAATTAATTTATATTAAAAATATTAAAAAAATCTCAAAATTTAGAGATATGCAAAAAAAAATTATATTTTAAAATATTAAATAATTTTTTGTTTAAATATATATAATTTAATTTATTGAGAAAATAAAGTTCACTAAATTAATAATTTAAACACTTGTAGTTGAGATAGATTTTGAAGTAAGACACTCTTAATTAGTATAACTGGTTTAATTCTGGATCTACTAAGAGTAAAGAGGATCAATTTTTTTCTTTTTAAGTTTTCATATCAAGAGATTTTACCCCTCTTAGCCTTTGGTAGATCCTGTTAGCCTCGTAAGCACTAGGCCCAAAAATGGATCCATCTATGCTCTTAAAGTATCCAAATTTGCTTAAAATCATGCCAATGTATCCAAAAACGCTCTTGAAATCTTCAAGGTTTGCTCAAGATCATTCAAAGGTCAAAATAAGTGCAAGAGGAGAGCCCTTGGAAGGGCGGAAATACACTATCGGGAGGCAAAAACACTCCAAAACCATGAAAAACAGTCAAAGCACAGTAGTCGTTAGATCTGGTTGATCAACGGCCCAGATCTAAGCGGCAAATCGCAATCGGCGTTGCAGAGAGGATGACTTAAAGAAGGGGCATAAGACACTTCCGATCAACGATCTCCGAAGATTGGATCAGCAGGTCGCATCGGTAGAGGTATTGATGATTACAGTGAGGGCCCTGGGCATGAGCGATAAGCGATTGCAATCAGATCGCATCACTATATCGCAGCAGAGCAGCACCAAGGGGCGGGGTCTATGCATAGGTATATGTGTGATGTGATAACTGAACCCGACGATTATATACAAGATATTTGATAAAATTTCAGGTCTGTGGGTAGGCCAGTTTTAATGCATTTTTATGTATTTTCGTTATATAATGAAATACAAGGGAGAGCTTGGCAGTGCCGATAGCGATGAGTCCCAGACCCAAAAGGGTTCAGAACGAAATCTATAATATTTCAAGTCCACCAAAGGCCAATTTTCATGCATTTCCCATGTTTTTCAAGGATTCCAAAATACAAAGGAATACAAAAGGACTCGGTTGTCTGCGATATGTGACAGCGACCCAAAGGGCGGACCCGATAGATATATAAGCCATGTTTAAGGACTTTTGAAGTCCGAAAGGAACAAGTATTGACGAGATTTTATAGTATTCTAGTGTTTTCTGTGTAAAACAGAAAACACTCATTATCAAGCATTTTTAAAGGATAACAGAGGTGGGGAATAACTGTCGAGACACATAGGCTGAGACACAGCACAATGCAACACAGCACGCACAACACAACCACAACAACATAGATCATGGAGCAGACAGCGCAACTGGCCCAAAATAAACAGAAACATCATGGGGCACCGGCAACACTCAGCCCAAAAACAACATAATGAATTAAGGGGCATCTTGGGCACGAGAGAGCTCCTTGCCAGCATAGAAAACCACCTGAATGCGGTTACTCTTCTATCAGAAGAAGGAACCTTCGAAGCCCATGCTTGCCTAGTTAGGGCATCAGTGAGTTAACAAGACAAATAAGACAAATTAAGACTCTGAGCCTTAGAGAGCTTAGGAGCATTGCAAAAGGCCTATAAAAGGCTGGAAACTAAATGTAACAGGGGTTCAACTTTTAGAGATTATTGATACTCTGTTCCTTCAAGCTTCTCTTCTTCATTCTAGCAAATACAAGCTTCTTTTGTTGTTATATGTTCAATGTCCATTTTTCCTTCTATTCTAATCTTGCACTTGAACAGGTTGTTCATGTTTCTTCTATCTCTAATGCCAGATAACTGTCATCTTATCTTTGCGTTGATAAATTAGTTTTGCAAGCTTCTTTTACTTCCTGTAGCTGGTCATTCATATGTGTTTATATATATGTATCTATTGGTATAGTCAGTATTCTCCATCTATTCATTGAATCTACAAACTATTGAGCATTAGTGGTCTAAAGCCTTGTAAAGCTTAGGATGTTCTTGCATGTCTTGAGTTAAAAATAGAGTTGAAATGGTTATCTGGCTTGATCCAAACCATCATTCATTTCAATAGTTGAGAGAACAATATTGAATATTATATGTTACCAGGCATCTCTGATCTGCAACTTAGGAGAGTTTCCTAGAGTGATAACATAATTGGCGTTGTTGCCGAGGAGAGGAAACTGAAGCTCAACTTCCTGGGAAATGACACAGATCCAACTTTGATGATAGACAAAGTCTAGGCACTTTTTTGGTTGTAATCATCTATCTGGAAACTCTACTAAAGGAAAAACCTCTTGGAAACTCCACTTCATAGTTCTGGCTCAGTTTGTGAGGCATACTCGGAGAAATCCCTAGTAGTCACAAGCCGACCCAATACCTGACCTTGGAAAAATCATCAAAGAAAGAAAAGTATTGCATAAAGGAGCATCAAGTTCAGGTAAACCTAAACAATATTCTATATCTCTTCAAGAAAGACCTGTAATAGAACAAATACATGTTGAGAGTATAACATCTAATACTAGCAGTGAAGAAAAACTCTCAGAGATTCATAAAGCTCCTTATTCTTTAGGTTCTCCTTTTGTTGTAAGCCCAAAGGAAACCTCACATCCTATCCATCATACTCCTTTAAGCTTGTCTGTCACTCCTTAGCCGTCTATCGTTCAGACTGCCAGTACTCTTATAGCCACCACAGCTATGGCAGGTCCACAAGCACCCACCGAAATGGAAAGAATCATAGATGCTAGGCATGGACCTCTAATATTGCCCACTCCTTTGAATGCCATGCCTACTGGAGAATATCATAAATATAGGCCTAAGTTCACCGGGACTGAAGGTGTTACAGCTGAAGAACATCTTGATTCATTCTATAGATATGCTGATAACCTGGACATTAGTGAAGATGTGTGGATGAGAGTCTTTTTCCAAAGCCTAGATGGAGAGGCTAGAAAATGGTTTATAGAACTAACCCCAAGATCTATAGCAAATATTGAGGCTTTAGATGATGCATTCCTAAAGGATTGTGGGGATAAGAAGGATCTCCTCTACTACCACACTAAGTTTGGGAACTTAAAGAGGGAAAATTGTGAATTCTTGTTTGATTTTAATAAGAGGTTTAACCACATGTACAACAAGATACCAATTGAAGTAAAAACCTCCACTACCTCTACTAAACTCATCTATGCTAGTGCTTTTTGATTCTGACTTCTGTCTACTATTGAGGGAGAGGCGATGTGATGTTTTGGCTGATATGTATGATGCAGCATTGGAAGTAGAATCAAACATCATGGCTGCAGAGAAGCTCAAGGGAAATGTTGATAGAAGAAGATAGAGGGGCGAGTTTTCATCATCTTCAGATCCCAAGATAGATAAAATGACCAATATGATAGAGTCATTGGCCTCTAAAATCTCCAAATTAAAGGTTGAGTAGCACCCTAGGAAAGTAAGAGTTCCTAATACCTTTGGTCCTAGAAGTCCAAATCCATATCCATATAGAAAAGCTAATGAGTAGTTGTAGATTTTGTAAAGAGGCAAAGATGCCAATGAAGACCAAAGGGTGAAGACACCTATCCAGAATGTAGTCATGGAAGAAGAGCAGTTTGAAGAAGATGATGAGATCCATTGTCTGGAAGACAAAGGCAATGGCTCATTTTTGACCTCAGCTTCCTATGAAAAGTCATTATTCAATGACCAGATTAACCAAGAATGGGATGGTGAAGCTGTTCTACAAACCGTAGATCATCAAAGATATAATCTGAGGTCTAAGATGGATAATTCCAAGGAAGCCCCTGTTCAAAGAACTATTTTCCCTACAATACAACAAGCTAATAAGCAGAAGCAACTAGCAGTTGATCCCATCATCCTCAAAGCTCCATCTCACGAGGTAAGAGGCCTTGACAAGTCTCCTTCTCCTTTTAGTTTTTAATCAGAAATTTAGAAACTAAGAATACCTATGCCTCTTATTGAACTAGTGAAGAATGAGTCCTTCAAAAGATCCATCCTCGAGGCCCTTGAGCCTAAAGCCATCCAAGCCTTCACTGACTATGTAAATCTGCAAGATGACAAGCCAGCTGTTATTCTCAGCTCGATGATTGAAAATTGTGAAGACAACTCCCCATCATTCTATGTCTCTCTGACTATTTATGATACAATCCTTCACAACTACCTTTTGGACACTGGAGCCAGCGATAATCTAATGCCCAAGGCTGTCATGGATGAGCTGGGTCTTGATATCACCAAGCCTTATCATGACCTATTTTATTTTGACTCTAGAAAAGTGAAATGTTTGGGATTAATCAAGGACCTAGCCATCACTTTGTCTCAACTTCCCATGAAAAGCATGATGATGGATATTTTGGTAGCAGATGTACCCCCAAGTTTGGCATGTTACTTTCCAGAGGTTGGATCAAGAGATTAGGTGGATCATTACAAAATGATCTATCCTATGTTATTGTCTCAATTTTTGGAGGTGAGACAAAGAGATTATACAGAGAAGGTTATTTGTCTTATATCATCAGCGATGAAAGGAATCCTACTAATCATCCCATCTATGCTGTTGACACTGATTTTGGAGCATGTATTCTTCATATTGAAGAATCCCAGTTAGTCTCCACAAATATTAAAAAACTAGTTTGCTAGATCAATGAGGAAGAAGGCCCACATATTTGGGACATGTTCTTTGATGGGGCTTGCTCTAAGGAAGCTGTAGGGGCAGGTGTAGTCCATGTGTCCCCCACACAGGAATACATTCATTTGTCTTTCAAATTAACCTTTTAGGTCACAAACAACATCGCAGAGTACGAATCTTTGATTTTGGGCTTAAGCGCTACTAAAGAAATGGGCATCAAAGGATTGAAAGTGTTTGGAGATGCAGACCTCAATACTCAGCACGTCAATAAAACTTTCCAAGCAAAGCATCCGAGGCTGAAAGAATACAGAGATGAGGTATGGAGGCTCAAGGATTCTTTTAATAATTTCAGCATTTCTTACATTCCGAGAATGAAGAACTAGCTTATCGACTCCCTTGCTATGTCTGCTAGCACATTTATTCCTCCTTTGCCTCCTAAATTGACGTATGAAGTTCTGGTTAAATATAGACCGTCTCTACCTGACAATGTCAAATACTGGAAAGTTTTTGAAGATGCTGATGAAATTTATAGGTTTTTACAAGTTGTTGAGGAATTTTATGAAGCACACATTGACCAAGAAAATGAAACCATGGAAGAATGCGGCCAGTCCAAGCTAAAAAACGAGATCGATCGAGGAAGAATTGTCTAGCTACCTAGTAACCATATACCAAAGGGATTGGTGCCTGTAGAAAGGTTGTTCGATCATAATGATGTGCCTTATAACCCTGCCAAAAAAGAAAATGAGTCTGCAGTTCGCAAACACAATATAGGAAGCCCAGCCCATCCAAAATACATAAATCAGTCCACTCATTTGTCCTCTACCCAGAATTCTGAGTATTGCACCCTCATGAAGCAAGTCACTGATATTTTTGCCTGGGAATACAACGATCTTAAAACCTATGACACTGACATCATTCAACATAAGATTCCACTGGAAAAGAACACCATCCCTTTTAAGTAGAAATTAATACCTATCAACCCTCTCTTATTGCCTTTGATTGAGAAAGAAATCAAGAAGCTGTTGGATGCCAAAATCATAGTTCCCTTAAGGTATTCAAAGTGGATAGCTAACCTTGTCGTAGTAAGAAAGAAAAATGGAGAAATCAGGCTTTGTGTTGACTTCAGAAATCTAAACAAGAGCTCTAAAAAAGATAACTACCCCCTTCCTAACATGGAACACTTGCTGCAAAGAGTTTCAGGGGCTAGAGTCATGTCTTTCTTAGATGGATTTTCAGGTTACAATCAGATTGTTGTACATCCAAAAGATTAGGAAAATACCGCCTTCACTACTTCTTGGGGCACTTTCATGTACTCCAAGATTCCTTTCGGACTGATGAATGTTGGGGCTACTTTTTAGAGGGCCATGGACATAGCCTTCGTGGGAGAGAATGACAAGTTTTTCCTTATTTATCTTGATGACATAACAACCTTCTCTAGCAGTCACAAAGACCATTTGCAGCATTTGAAGAAGGTCTTCCTAAAGTGAAAATAGTTTGGAATTTCGGTGAAACCAAAGAAGTCACAGTTTGCTCTAAAAGAAGGAAAGCTTCTGGGACATATTGTTTCTGTTGAAGGTGTGAAGATTTACCCAACAATGGTTCAAGCCGTTCAGACATTGTCCATCCTAAGGTCAAAAAGGGACATTCAATCCTTCCTGGGTAATATTAACTTTGTAAGGAGGTTCATTCCAAACATTGCAGAGTTAGTGAAGCACATCACTTCCATGTTGAAGAAAGGATCAGAAATAAAATGGACAGATGCTTCAAGAAGCACTTTTGAAGCCATCAAGCAAGCTATCATGGAAGCTCCAACCCTAATCAACCCAGATTACACTAACGAGTTTTATATCTTCTCTTTTGCCTCTTATGATACACTTGCAGTAGTTCTATTGCAGAAAAATGTTGAAGGCATAGAGCACCCTATGGCCTTTTTCAGCAAAACTTTAGGGGATGATGAACTAAGGTATGACCTTATTGAAAAACAAGCTTATGGTCTCATAAAATCTTTAAAGGCATCCAGAATTTATATTTTGCATTCCAAAGTAGTTGCATATGTACCTTCAACATAGTAAAAGATGTCTTAACTCAGCCAGATATTGATGGAAAGAGAGCTAAATGTATTGCAAAATTCATAGAGTTTAACATAGAGGTGAAGCCCACTAAGCTTGTCAAGGGCCAGGGATTTGTTAAACTTATGGCTGAAGAAAATTGCAGCTTGTTAGACATAAATTACATGGGTCTAAATTTAAATGATGAGTAGATAGAGGGAGCAACATAAGAGCAAAAGAAGAATCAATCTCTGGCTAAAAATCTAGCCACCTGTGAATGGTATTCCAACATAGTTCAATTTTTGCAGAAGATAGAAGTCCCTCCAGGGCTTAGCTCAAGTCAAGCCCGAGCCATTAAACTCAGATCAACCAAATTCTGAATGAATAAAAATCTGCTTTATTGGAAAGACCCATCAGGAATCCTCTTGAGATGTCTAGATAAATAACAATCTGTGGAATTCATACACCAATTCCATTCTTGCATCTGTGGAGGGCATCATCATTGGAAAACCACAGCCCACAAAATCCTAAGGGCTGGGTATTATTGGCCTACTATGTTCTCTGATGTGTTTTCTTTTATGAAATTTTGTGACAAGTGTTAGAGGTTTGCAGGAAGACAACAACTAAAATCTTTTCCCTTGAAGCCAGTACATGTCAATGGTCCCTTCCAGTAGTGGGGCTTGGAATTTATGGGTGAGATAAACCCACATTATTGAATGAGAATATTTTCACTAGATTTGGTCATAAAGTTATTGAATGATAATATTTTCACTAGATTTGGTTTCCCAACCAAACTAGTCACTGATAATGCAACAACATTCAAGGCAAAGGAATTGGTGGAAATGACTAAATCCATGGGCATTCAAGTGGTGCATTCTACCTCGTATTATCCTCAAAGCAATGGCTTGACAGAATCATACAACAAGATTCTGGTAAGGGTAATCAAAAAACTGTTAGAGGACAACAAAAAGAGTTGGGATTCCAAGTTGAAGTTTGCACTATGGGCTGACAAAGTTACCATCAAAAAGTCCATAGGGAATTCTCCATTTAAGCCTGTTTATGGCACTGATGCTGCTTTCCCCATCCAGCTGATCCTCCCTGTGGCTAAATTCTTGCAAGAAGAACAAGATGAAGAGAATGACATTGTAAGAAGAATGAATAACCTGGTTTAACTACAATAGATCAAAGAGTAGCTGGTTGAGAAGTGAAAAGCTCATCAGAAGAAAATCAAAGAAACCTTTGACAAGAAGGCAAAAGTGGAAAATTTCCAAGTTGGTGACTGGGTGCTTAAATGGGATGCATTTAAGTAAAATAAAGGTAATCATATCAAGTTTGACTCCTTATGGACAGGTTCGTTTGTCATCACTCAAATTCAGTAGAACAATGCATTTATTCTGCATAGTCTGAAAGGAGGAGATACTTTTGGTAGCCCAGTAAATGGGCGGTTCTTGAAACTTTATTTCATTTAAGGATTTAAAGGCTTGTTATTGTAAATATGTTTTTTCTGGTTTTTATTTTCATTACAAAATAGATGCCATGCCCAATGGAACACTAGGAGGAAGATTTGATTTTGTTTTTACAGGAAAGGCATTGATCTGTGATCCTTGAAACCTCACACGGAGGATTTCATCCCCAGAACGAGCCAATGTTAGCCTTGCTGGCACTAGGCCCAAAAATGGATCCATGTATGCTCTTAATGTCTCCAAATTTTCTTAAAATCATGCCAATAGATCCAAAAATGCTCTTGAAATCTTCAAGGTTTGCTCAATATCATCCAAAGGTAAAAATAAGTGCAAGAGGAGAGCACTTGGAAGGGCAGAAATACACTATCGGGAGGCAAACACACTCCAAAACCATGAAAAACAATCAAAGCACAACAACCATTAGATCTGGCCGATCAACAACCCAGATCTAAGCGGAAAATCACAATCAGTGCTACAAAGAGGATGACTTAAAGAAGGGGTGCAAGACACCACTAATCAGCGATCTCCGATGATTAGATCAGCGGGTCGCATCAACGGGTTGCATCGGTGGAGGTATTGACAATTACAGTAAGGGCCCTGGGCACTAGCGATAAGCAATTGTGATCAGATAGCATCGCTATATCACAACGGAGCAAAACCAAGGGGCGGGGCCTATGCACAGGTATATGTGCGATGCGATAACCGAAGCTGACAGTTATATACAAGATATTTGATAAAATTTTAGGTCTGCGGGTAGACCGGTTTTAATGAATTTTTATGTATTTTCATTATATAATGAAATACAAGGGGGAGCTTGGAAGCGCCGATAGCAATGAGTCCCAGACCGAAAAGGGTTCGAGAATGAAATCTATAATATTTCAAGTCTGCTAAATGCCAATTTTCATGTATTTCCCGTGCTTTTCAAGGATTCCAAAATACAAAGGAATACAAAAGGGCCCGACCGTTTGCGATATGCGACAGCGACCCAAAGGGAAGACTCGATAGATATATACACCATGTTTAAGGACTTTTGAGTCTGAAAGGAATAGGTATTGGTGGGATTTTACAATATTGTAGTGTTTTTTGTGTAAAACAAAAAACGCTCATTATCAAGCATTTTAAAAGGAAAACAGAGGTTGGGAATAAATGCCAGGGAATAGAGGCTAAGATGCAACACAACACAACACATCACATGCAACATAGCCACAACAACAAAGATCATGACCAGACAGTGCAGCTGGCACAAAATAAACAGAAACATCATGGGGCATTGACAACGCTCAGCCCAAAAATAACAGAATCAATTAAGGGGAATCTCTGGCATGAAAGAGCTCCCTTCCAGTACAACAAACCACCTGAATGTGGTTAATCTTCTATCAGAAGAAGGAACCTTTGAAGCCCATGCTTTCCTAGTTAGGGCATCAGTCAGTTAACAAGACAGATAAGACGGATTAAGACTCCAAGCCTTAGAGAGCTCAAGAGCATTGTAAAAGGCCTATAAAAGGCTGGAAACTAAATGTAATAGGGGTTCAACTTCTGGAGATTATTGATACTCTGTTCCTTCAAGCTTCTCATCTTCATTCTAGCAAATACAAGCTTCTTTTGATGTTATATGTTCAATGTCCATTTTTCCTTCTATTCTAAGCTTGCACTTAAACAGGTTGTTCATGTTTCTTTTGTGTCTAATGCCAGATAACTGTCATCTTATCTCTGCATTGATAAATTAGATTTGCAAGCTTCTTTTACTTCCTGTAGTTGGCCATTCATATGTGTTTATATATGTATCTGCTGGTATAGTCGGTATTCTCCATCTATTCATTGAATCTACAAACTATTGATCATTAGTGGTCTAAAGCCTTGTAAAGCTAAGGATGTTCATGCATGTCTTGAGTTAAAAATAGAGTTGAAATGGTTATCTGGCTTGATCCAAACCATCATTCATTCCAATAGGTCAGAGAACAATATTGAAGATTATATGTTACCAAGCATCTTCGATCTACAACCTAGGAGAGTTTCCTAGAGTGATAACAGATCAATAAAAATAAATAACACTATAACATCACAAATTCATAAATATGTAATATCTTTACAATATTTCTCATTAAAAATAATAAAATAATTCAAATTTATAACATTTAAAAAGACAAAACTTCCCCGGCTGCGGGTGATTAATAAGCGGGGCAATACATCGACGGCGTTCCCACTGGGCAAGTGGCAGCCCAGACCTGCCACTTGTAAGGATAAATGGCGGGCCTGCCATCCCCGTAAGGTTAAATTGAATGCCGCTCTTAATTCTCTCCTGCAACTCGCCGTCTGCAGCATTATGGATCTCCCGCGATTCGTCTCTCCGGCGTTTGGGTTGCAGACCGTCCATTGTGTTATGATTATTTCTTGGGGCGCCACTATGTGGTATTATAAGAGCCAGCCTCCACTGGCTATGTCTTATTTGACGTCTCGGCTTGGACTGCATTGTTTGTTTTGGTCGTTGCTGGTTATCGGGTCATGGCAGTGGTCTCAGGGGATTAGGCCTCGACCCTCAGCATAGAAGGCCTCGGTCTCTTCCTTTGGGATCAGTATCCTCCATCACAAGGTCACCAGATCTGGCTCTCTCGTCTGTAATGATCACTATCTGAGTGTTATCCCCGTGCCCCTCGTTGCTTCTGTTGACAGCCCTTGTTGTCTCTCTGTGCCTGTTTTCACCTCACCCCTCTGTGCTTCAAAAGCCTCGCCTCTGTGGCTCTTTGTGCCTTTGTTAGATAGTGTGCCTCTGCTCACAGTTCCTCAGCTCTCTGTGCCTCTTAGCTCACGGAGACTTCGCTCTCTGTGCATTCCCTGCTCCAGTGTCATCCCTCACAAAATTTCAGAATGTCACGGCAATGGCTCCGTCTCATTAGTAGAAGGGGCAGGTCTCGGGGAGACTCCAGAGGGAGGGCTATCCATCAATGCTCCTCTCACACCACAAAATCCTCCTCTGAAGAAATTGATTCCCCTTGGTGCAAGACGAGGCTGGGGAAGAGGCAAAGGGCAGGCTCGTGTAGTGGCCTGTTCGCACAGCTCTCATCCCTCTACCCGCTTTCGCATCCCCTGTTCCCTGGACAACTCCACCTATATTGTGTCCATTAAGATTGAAAAGTGTGATAACGCAACTCCTCCCGAAGCCTCTGCGAAGCGTAGGCAACCTTCTCCTGTTCATTGTCAAAGAATTCAGCCTGCGGAGACCCCTGGTGCGGTTACGGGTCCAAGCGAGCCAGTTAAAAACGATGCTCCATATACAGACTCGAGCGCATCAGACCAGTATGGATGCAGGATCGTCAAGGAGAAACCTTCTACCTCTGTGGACGTATGAGCTAGCCTCCACATCGTTTGGTCTAGCCAGGGCACCAGGTGGTCGCCTCTGTTGCTCTATGATGTATGTTCGATGATTTCAGTTCACCGCCTACTTTGTTTGGTAGTTTTTGATAAGATTATGATATGGCTTAGCTCTGTTCAGGTCGAAGTCGGTTTCCAATTCCGACCATTCTTTTTGTTCTATCTCTGTTTGTATAACTCTCTGGGTAAATTTTGGGACAGTTGGGATTAGTCTATGTCAAATTGTCTATCTTTCAGTTATCAAGAGTTTGTCGGACAAGTCAGATTCAAAGGGAAGTTTCACCCTCCAATGTAAAAGTCCTGCTAAATCCATATCTCAGTATGGAGAGTTTTTTAGGACATCCTCGATGTAATCTTTTTGTATAATAATAGTAGTAGACCAATTTACAAAAAAAAAAGACAAAACTTGATATATTTATAAATAATAATAAAATATCAATCTTTACTTTACATCTTTTAAATATTAAAATTATCTCTCAATATTCTTACCAACCAAATCCAATTCATATTTAAGTGGGCCACTCTTAATAAGTTTATTTTTTCCCTCTCAACTTTGAAAGCAATCTTTAACTAAATTATCATTAAATCATTTATTTTTTTAAACAATATTTAGATCATACAAATAAATATATGAGCCTAGATCTATATTAAGTTTGAATCTATCGAACGATCAAATCTCTCAAGGTGCAAACTTCCATTTTGAGTATAAAATTTGAAAAAAAAATTTGCACATGAATATATGATTCCTCTCATTTCTTGATAGATATAGAGTTAAGTCATATCTCTCTCTCTCTCTCTCTCACATTTGTTTTTATTTTTAATTTTTATTTTATTTGACCTAGTCAAAATGTTTAGATAATGGAACATAACATAACAAGACATTCCTCGGCTGCGGGTGTTTATTAGCGCAATGAATGAGGAGGCGGCCTTATTAAATGGCAAGTGGTCGCTCGCTCCAGCCAAATGGACCGAAGCCTCGAGAAGCCATCACCTCGGTCCAGCCAACAGTTATGCGAGCATTAATGGTAGGGGAGAACAGCTGTTTGCAGAGGTATATCGGTCGTTCGCCTTGGTTTGCCGATGAGAGGTGTTCCGTTGGAAGGTGCGGGAAGCGCCATTCTCTGTTGGAAGCTCTGTATTGTCTCAATTGTGAGTGGTGCATTCGGCTCTTGGATGACTGCACCGTGGGTGCATGAGCCAAGACTCAGACCTCGGCCCTCGGCTCCGGAGGCCCTGGTCTCAACCTTGGATTGTCAGAGAATTTACGGCTCTATGCTATGGTTCAGTGTATTGAGTTTCATTCTGCTCTTTTTAAGCAAAGTCACTGAGCGCATTCAGCCTCCAGAAGCTCTGAGTGCCACGGTGTTTCAGTTCCTCTATGCCCCTATTCGAGATTTGGCCCTTCGGCGCTTTGGTCATTTCTGGTTCTGGTCTGTTCAGCTCTCTGGGAGCAATTCACCCCATGCAGCTCCTGAAAAGGCTCGGCTTTCGACCTGTGTGGTAAGCATTGCTATTCGAATTCGTGTTCCATTACCTGTTTCTCATCTGTTGTATAAGTTGTTGCACGGGTTTAGAATCCTTGGTGGCGCAAAGCATTCACGGCCTCTGGGCAGAATTTGTTATTTGTTGGTTACAGGATGCTGCGTGAGAGGTTACGTGGCGCTTGCAGGCGGGGAGGTTCAAGAGGCAGTGCCAGAGGTCGGGCTTCATCGCCACGTTCCTCGGCCTCCTTCGACTCCCCGTCGGAGGAGATTAGCTCACCAGGAGCTCGAAGAGGGCATGGAAGAGGCAGAGGGCGGGGAAGAGCCGCGGTGTGTCCATTTGGCTCGCACCCATCAACCCGCTTCAAGTTTCCGTGTGCTCTGGACAACGCAATCTACTATGTTTCAGTGCGCATTGAAAAATGCGACCATGCAGATAGACCAGAAGCCCCAGCAGAGCCTCGACCACCCTCGCCTATTCAGGGTCCGCGATTACAGCCTGCGGAAGCCTCGGGTGCGGTGGTGGGGAATAGAGATGGAACAAGCGAGCCTGCGAAGGACGACGCGCCATACACAGACTCGAGTGCTTCAGACCCATATGCCTGTCCAGTGGTGGAGGAGCAACCAGATCCATATGCCTGTCCAGTGGTGGAGGAGCAACCATCCACCTCCGTGGATGCCTAGGCATGTTGCATGGTCATTCTGTGTGTTATGGAAACACTTTGTTCAGTCTCAGGATGTCGAAGTAGCAGCTACAGTAAGTAATGGGAGTCAGTCCGTGATAGTTTTCGGGTCGCACCACTCAGTTTTTTGTATGTCGATTATAATGTCTGTGTCTCTCATGTCGGGTTTTTTGAATGTGGGTTTTGCAAGGTCTGTAAATTCCTCCCTCGCCTCGGCAGGGAGTGCAAGTATAGCGCCTAGGTCCAGTTTTCTGTGGGTTCTAGCTTGGGGTCAGCGGACAGTTTCATAGTCCCTCTTTTTCTCCGGCTCAGTTTCAGTCTCCGAATGTCAAACTGTTCATGTAGCCAACTCTTTGTGGCGGATGTAACTCTCTCTGTAATCTTTTTTGTACCATAATAGAATTAGCATGATTTACACAAAAAAAAACATAACAAGACATTACAACATCAATCAAATATCTTTATTATTTAACCAACTTAGATCCATCTTAACTTGGGATCTACCATGTGCCAAGAGGGATAAAATCTCTTTTCACTCTAAAAGATCTTTGCACCTCAAGAGTTTGATCCCTTTTGCCTCTTAGTAGATCTGAAATTAAGATGGATCTAGGTTAGTTTAATTATTAATAATTATCAATAATTAATAATTTATTTTATTTTTATTTTTATATTATTTGGGTGAGTCAAAATATTTTAATTAATTATGGGAGTGTCTACTTATCATATTTTTTAGAAATTTGTGGTTAAATCTTGATTTGTGTCAATGAATCCTGGTGAGACTCTAGAAAATTGAGATCACAAAATAAACCAAAGAACTTTAAAAAAAGTGTGATAAATAAACACTCCTATAATAATTATAATTATTATTTTTTTATTTAATTTAAATTTAAATTTTATTTTTTTAATGTAATTTTACCAAATCAAAATGTTTAAATAAAATAACAATAATATATGAAGACAGGACAATTCACCATCTCTTCTATATTAGGCTAGAAAAAGCCTTGTGGTGTAACAATGCAATGTAAATAATAAATATTGCAATAATGGTAATATATCAGAAGTGTCAATCAAATAAATACCACAAAAAAAGAGTAAAAATAAATTTGTAATTGTAAATGTGGTTACCCTATGGAAAGTAACTTCATGTTTATAAATTTGGTTTTTATTTATTGCAAATAATTCATTTTTTCCTTTTATTACTTTTAAGTTAATATATAAAAAGTTATTTTGTTCTTATTAATTATAAATTTATAAATTGTATTTCAAAATTATTATGACTTAATAGATGTCTTTAATTTGTCAATTGAGGTTATTCTCCCCATCTAAGTTTAATTCTCAAAAGTGATATGATGGATATTGAAAGATATATGTGTGTCTCAAAAAAGAATAAAAAGAGTCTGTGTTAATTTTTGAATAAGAATTTTAGAATTTTAATTTATATATTAATAATACCAACGTTTTCGAATCCCAACCGGGATCCATCATCAGGACCAAATGAAAAGCATTCATTTGGTCCTAGATGATGGATCCCGGTTGGGATTCCAAACATTGGCATAAAATGGTTCTTACTGTGGATTCTCCGGAAAATAAATCAGAAGAAATAAACCACAGAGGTCTAAAATCCAGATATTAATAATAATTAATTATTATTAGTGTATAATAAGGATTTGACCTCCACATAATATTTTAAAATATTATTAATAGTAATCGTAAATCAAAGGTTAACATTTATGTGGTTATGCATATTATGGTTTTTTAATTAAATTAATTATTTTAACGAAAAGGTCATATGAACCTGACTTGTGGTTTTTTAGGTTTGTGGTGTTCTTAAGTCATGATGTTGGTCCATGATTGTCACGCCCCCAATTATTTTTTCATAAATTGGCTTTCGTGCGGCATCAGCTAAGTACTTAACGTTTTCATTAGTTAACTTACTTTTTGAACTACACCTAACATTCATCATTTTTAACCAATATTAATGTGCGGAAACCATTAATATAACTTTCAACATTTAACAGTAGGAAAACACACAATTGTATGCAAGATAATAATAGTTTATTATAATATCAGATTTTTACAAGTTTCACCGAGAGACAAGCTTGATCGACTTCTTACAAATTCTTGGATGAACGTATCGTTTGTCTGAACAGGTGCACCACCGTGTGCTACCAGCTCACCCTACTCAGGCGCCCTCTGCACATTTGCTGCACCTCTCTCCAACCCCCGTGAGTTCGTTCCACTGTCGGGCACTCCCTACCTGTGGTCATTCACATAGTTCACCCCAAAGAGGTTGTTCGTTCGGCGGGCGCCCACCTGCTCATGTTACCCCGCCTGAACGCAACCTTTGTTTAAGCCTGAACATGCCTATTGTGTGAGCTCATACCACCCACAACCTGCACCTTAACTCATAGCTGACCGCAGAGGTATATCGCACTTGTTTTTCACTTCCAAGTTCAAATGACTTCCCAACTCATCCATCCATTGGTTTATATGGTTTCCACCTCTACTCATGTGTTTAGCCGACCCACCCAACACTTCATTTTGTTTGGTTTCGTTTGAACGTCGACCCACCTGTAATGTGGGTGACCACCCAACCAACATGACTCTTTGCCCATCGGCTCAAGTTGGCTCTTGAGTTTGAGCATTCACTCGCCCACTATAAGTCTGTGGCCGCTCTCCACCTCGTCCACACTTTGCGTTTCCTAACCCACTGACTTGACCCGCACTCGTGTCTTGGCCACGTGAGCTTGTTGACTCACCTGTTTCACCGTTCATCTCACTCGGTGGGCGTGCCTGTGTGGCACCACAACCGCAGGGCATTACATCCTCCCCCACCCAAGGTCATTGTCGTCCTCGACAATCTAGCTATCTGTCGTAACTTCTTGTCATACTTCACAATCTTTCGCTTCCATCTCCAAAGTGAGTCTTCCATTTCCCAGCTATCCTCCGCGAGTGCATCCTTCCATCTGACAAGAAATTCGTGTCTTATGTGATTTCCAATCCCTGTGGATCGACATTTCAAAATCTTATCCATCTCAAGGTTCGACCTGTTAACAATCATGGCTGGTCCCCTCGGTGGTTCCACTCTCTCTGGATGATCATTATCAACTTTTCATCTCTTCAACTGGCTGATATGGAAAACTAGATGTTTCATATGCATATCGTCAGAAGCTCCAGCTCATAGGAAACCTCCCCCACTTGCTTCTTAACTTGGAATGGCCCCTCATATTTCCTCATCAACGATCTTGTAGTCCCCTTAAGTGGCTGAAACTGATCTCCAGTAATCCTGAGGAACACCATGTCTCCCACACTGAATTGTGCATCCCGTCTATCCTTATCTGCCCATTTCTTCATTCTCCTTGCAACTTCGTGCAAGCGCACCCATGCCAAATCCAGGGTCTCATCCCAAGCCTTCATGAACTTCTTCACATGAGTACTCCTCAGGAAACCTCCTGTCACTACGGTATGCGATGTGACTGGCATCTGTCCATTCACCAACTCAAATGGACTGTACCTCATCACAAAACTCTTTTGTATGTTGTAGCTGAACTGAGCCACATCCAAGAGTTTAGGCCAATCCTTCTGATCAGTTGTCACATAATGTCTCAAGTAATCCTCCAGCAATGCCAGATCCTCTCAGTCTATCCATCTGTCTGCGGATGGTAACTCGAACTCATCAACAAATCTGTCCTGACTAACTTGAACAATGTGGTCCAAAATCTGCCTATAAATCGAGGATCTTGGTCTGATATGATGCTCAATGGCATACCCCAATACTTGAATATGTTCTTGAAGAACAACTTCGTAGTCTTCTTGGCTCCACAAGGCATCTTTGTTGGAACAAAGACAACATATTTGGAAAAATAATCAACCATGACCATGATTTCATTATACCCTTGTACTTGTGGTAACTGAGTGATGAAGTCCATCGAGACACTCATCCATGGTCTCTCAAGAATCGGTAAAGGCTGCAACAGGCCTGCTTGCCTTTGAGTATCCGATTTGTCTTGCTGACAAATGATGCACAGATGTACATACTCCTCTACATCCTCCCTCATCTTCTCCCAAAAGAATCCTCTTTCCAACAATGTCAAAGAACGACGCTGCCCTAGGTGGCTAGCCCACGGAGAATCGTGGTAGTCCTTCAAAAGGTGCCTCCTGTGTCCGAATGACTTTGGAACATAGATTCGGTTTCTAAAGAATAAGAATCCATCTCGGAGAAAGAACCTTCGTGTCTTCCCCTCCTTTATCTACTTCACTATATTCTGTGCCTGGGTATCGGTCTCAACACTTTCCTTGAGCTTATTCTGCATCTCTTCTGACATCTGAACTCGACTCCTACTTCATGCTACCCAGTCTTCTCCCTCCTCTAATGCTGCTAGTTGTCCCTTCCTGCTAAGGGAATCTGCCACTGCATTGAGTCTCCTGGGCTTGTACTCAATAGTCATGTCAAACTTTGCCAAGAAGTCCCGCCAACGAGCTTGCTTCACTAATAGCTTTGGTTGCGATGCAAAATAACTTGCTGCAATGTTGTTCGTCTTGACAAGAAAAGGATTCCCAATCAAGTAGTGCCTCCATACATGTAAACAGTGAATGATTGCAGTCATCTCCTTCTCATGGACCAGATACCTCCATTCTCTATCTTGTGACTTTCGACTCTTGTACGCCACTAGATGCCCATCCCGTGTAAGAGTCCCTCCTATGTTAAAATTTGAAGCATCTATGTGTACCTCAAATGGTCGCTCGAAGTCCGGCAACTTTAGTATCGTGTTGTAACCATCCTCTTCTTCAAATCATCAAATTCCATTTGACATTTGTCCATCCAGCTCCATCTCTTATCTTTCTTTAGCAAGTATGTCAGTGATGATGTCACCTTGGAGTACCCCTCTACAAAATTGCATTGGTAGTTGGTCATGCCCAAAAACACCCTCATATCATGGACATTGTTTGGTTCAACCCAGTCCTCGATTGCCTTCACCCTATTCGGCTCCATCCGTGTATACCCTTGACCCACTATGTGTCCAAGGAACGAAATCTCTGTCTGAGAAAACATACACTTAGACTTCTTCAAGTACAACTGATTCTTCTTCAATGCCTTGAACACCAATTCCAAGTGTTTCTTATGATCCTCCATGTTATCACTATACACCACTATATCGTCCAAGTACAATACTATGAATGAATAAGTATGGACATAGAACATTGTTCATCAAAGTACAAAATGTAGCAGGAGTGTTGCACAACCTGAACATATCAAGGAATTCGAAGCTACCGTACCTCGTTACTATCACGGTCTTCATTTCATCTCCTTCAGCTATCCACACCTGATAATACTCATGCCTCAAGTCCAGCTTGAAAACACTTGGGCTTTCGCAAGCTTTTCGAAGAAACTAATGGCAAAGGATACCTATTCTTTATCATCTGCTTGTTGAGAGCATGATAATCACATCACATTCATAGCTCATTCATATCTTTCATTCGCTGGAACAATACTGGAACTCCATAGGGGACCTTGAAGGTTTGATGAAACCTGCATTAGTTAACTCCTTTAACTATCATTTCAACTCCTCCAACTCAGGTCGTGACAACTGATAAGCTGCTTTAGCCGAGGGTTGCTTCCCTAGCTCAAGCTCAATGCTATGGTCCACTGCACGCCTTGGTGGAAGCTTCTTTGGTATCTCATTAGGCATCAAATCTGCATACTTAGCCAGCACCTCAGAAATCTCAGCTGGAACAGGCTTCCCCACTCCATAATTGCCTTTGAATCCTTTCAATACGGCCGCATATGTCTCCATGTCTGACTCCCGCATAGCCTTCTCCAAACTTAGTGCAAAAACATGATGCAACTTGACTTCTTTCCTTAAATACTTATGAGTAGGAAAAGTCCAAGTCTGTGACTGTCTAATCAACATCACCTCATCATAGAAGGGGACAATAATTGCCTTATTGCCCTTCAATAAATCCTGCCCCAATATCACATCAAAATTGTTCATCTCCATTACCGTGAAGTCCAACTAACCTTCCTAGTCTTTAATCTGTACAGGCACTTCGTGTGCCAAACCTGTCACTTTAGCTCTAGAGTTTACTACCTTGACTTCCACATTCGATGGGAAGATCATTAGTCCAACCTCTCTTTCTAACTGTGTCATCATAAAGTTACGAGTGGCCCCCGTGTCCACTAGAGCTTGAATGGTCTTGCCATGAACCATAAAGTCTACAAAACCCAGACTGTGAATCCATGATTTCTCCATAACTTTTCCCTGCATATTTTCCTGTTCTCTGCAGATCCGCTCTTATACCACTTATCACACCCCTAATTCTTTTTTCATAAATTGGCTTTCGTGTGGCATCGACTAAGTACCTAACATTTTCATTAGTTAACTTACTTTTTGAACTACGCCTAACATATATCATTTTTAACCGATATTAATGTGCGGAAACCATTAATATAACTTTCAACATTTAACATTAGGAGAACATATAACTGTATGCAAGATAATAATCTTTTCTTACAATATCATATTTTTACAAGTTTCACTGGGAGACAAGCTTGACCGACTTCTTACAAATTCCTGAACGACCATGTCATTTGTCTGAACGGGCGCACCACCGTGTGCTGCCAGCTTTCCCTACCCAGGCACCCTTCGCACATTGGCCGCACCTCTCTCCAACTCCCATGAGTTTGTTCAACTGTTGGGCGCTCCCTACCTGCGATCGTTCACACCGTTCACCCCAAACCAGTTGGTCATTCAGCGGGTGCCCACCTACCCATGTTACCCCACCCAAACGACGCCTTTGCTTAAGCCCAAATGCGCTTGCCGTGTAGGCTTATACCACTCATGACCTACACCTTAACTCACAACTCACCACAGAGGTATATCACACTTTTTCTTCGCTGCCAAGTTTGAATAACTTCCTAACTCGTCCGTCCATTGGTTTATATGGTTGCCACCTCCGCTCATGTGTTTGGTTGACCCACCCAACACTTCGTTTCGTTTGGTTTTGTTTTAACATCGGGCCACCCGTAATGTGGGTGACCACCAAACCAACATGACTCTTCGCCCATCATCTCAAGTCGGCTCATGGGCTTGAGCATTTGCTCGCCCACTATAAGTTCGCGACCGCTCTCCACCTCATCCAGACTTTGCATTCCCTAACTCACCGAGTTGACTTGCGCTCGTGTCTTGCCCGTGTGAGGTCGCTGACTCGCCCAGTTCACTGTTTAGCTCACTCGGTGGGCACACCCGTGTGTCACCACAACTGCAGGGTGTTACAATGATAGTCTAACAAGGCCTATTTTTAACCTATTTATAGGTTAAGAATCTCCATGATAAAATGGAAATGAATATCTATGGTTAATAATTTGGTTACATAATTTTTTAAATATATACTTGTCTAATTCATATATTACTTTTTTTTAAAATAAATAATCACAATAACAATAACAATAATAATAATAATAATAAATAAATAAAATGGAAACCAATGTCTATAGTTAAGAATCTTGTTACATAGTTTTTTAAATGTATATATGTCTAATTCATATGTTGATTCTTGTAATAATAATAATGGTTGTTATAATTTACTTAAATTTTATGTTATAATGGTTATAATAATTTAAATAATTTAGTTTAATGCTTTTGCATTTTCTCAGATATAATTTTATGATTTTTGTGTGAAATTTGTTTTAAAATAATTGTAATATTAAAATTGAGTTTTTAAATCTATGCATACTCAGTTCCATGAGGTTTTTCAACACTATGCATACTAAGTTTCATGAGGTTTTTCAATACTGATATCTTTTTATATATTAGGAAATACATTTTATCTTTATAATGAAATTAGGTATAACTATTTGATTATTGGGTTTTTCTAAGAGTGATATGCTATAATATAGTGCATATTTTGTCATTAGGGCTAGCATTAGGTATTTAAATTGTAGAGTATACACTAAGATTCTTGGTCTAATTACTAGCGCACCATATTTTTTTTTGTAAACGGTGAAGGAAAAAAATATAGCACAAATAAAAAAGGAATGTAGAAACAAAGATATCTATATATATATATATATATATATATAATATATATATATATATATATATATATATATATATATATATATATAATCTACAAATTCGACTCTATTTGTGATTGTATCTAATCCGTAAACTATCGTGGATATTCCTCTAGATAGTTTGTCACAATAGAACTGATAAATTATTCTTAAAAGTCTAAAATATACACTATGAGTGTTTACTTCTCTTTAGATTTATATATCTGTAAATTCATGTTTATTGTGTATACATGAAAATTATAATTTTGTAAAGAATAAAGAACATCAAAATAAAAAATCTAACATTAAGGAAATTTTGAGGTCTAAAATGGGCCTCCCAAGGAAAATACTAAAATAACATCTAAAATAATAAAAAAAGATTTATGTTTTTTAAAGAAAAAGAAAGGAAACTAATTTTTAATTGTATTTTCAACTTATCTTCTTATGAGTTAACTCAAATTTCAAGAGTAGACACTCATTGGAGGCAGAATTAAATTCCACTTTCAACAAGTACCTAATTTGCATAATTCTAAGTAGATTCACATCGAACAAGGAAAGAAAATACATGAAAAAAACGTGTTCAACAAGGTTTTTTCATGTACTTTCAATTTTCTTTTATGTGGATCTACTCAAAAGAACATAGAGTGGGCACGCGATGGATGTGGAATTTAATTCCACATCCAATGAGTATCTACTCTTGAAATTTGAGTGAGCCTACAAGGAGATAAGCCGAAAATACATTAGAAATGTAGTTTTATTCTTCTCTCCAAAATATTTTCCATTGGGGATGACATCATCGTCTTGAGCCCTATTATTTCTTTTAAACATAATTTTGTTAGTGCATTTTTTTTTTGATGCTCATTTTTTATATCAAAATTACCCTAATGAACCATAATTGACAAAATATATATTGTGGGAAACACTTTTAGGAGAACACCAAGCTGGAAGGTGAGGCTGTTTTCTGCTTCTTTGAATAGAAAATGGTTGTAGGTATAAATAAGTAAGGTCTGTGATCAACGGGAATAATATAGTGAACACATCCTTTATGTGTACTCTCTCCTTATCCTTCTCACCAACTCTACTTTTCTATAGAACAAGAAATAGTCAAAAAGAATGGAACCCTTTTTCCTCCTAGTGGCTCGGTTATAACAAAGCTCAATAACCTACTAATGGTTAGATTTGACTCCTTCAACTCTTAAGTAGAGTTATAATATGAACTCTTCTAGAGTATTATTTATGATGATCACATGGATAGTATGTTTTCCATGAATAATGAGGGTTTACATGGCATCCTCTCAAATTATGGTGGTAAAGGCAGGAAGGTCAACTTTTGAATGACATGAATTTTGCATACATACTTTATTTGAGGTAATTCTTGCACCACTAGATAGGTATTTGTCTGTAGAATAAGAAAGATGGGTGTAGTGTTAAAGTGGAAAATTTGTACTAAAAAATAAACACCATTTGATGCTTCAAAATACTCTTAGAATGTTTCAAACCCCAATTTACCAAACTGGGTCTCACTAGTAAAAATGGTCCTTTAAGCCCAGTTCTCCACTTTTCTCACTCTCAAAGAATTGAAATGGATGACCAAAAATATAATGATCCAATTTGGATTTGATCTGGATCTTTGCAGCTAAGATCTAGGAGGAAAGAATGTTGACAGAGAAGGAGTGAAAACATACAGATCTGACATGAAACTAATAAGAAGAACAATGATGAAAATACAAGAACATAAATACATCATAAAAATATGAAGAGAGAGAGAGCCAAAATTGGAGAAGAAGAATAATTTCATTAAGAAGAACCATTACATTTAATGAGGCCAATTTTTGGACCTCTCCTTCTCTATCTTCACTCTCTTCCTATTGTCTTATTATAATATGTCTTGTTGAAGGATTCAACTTTGTTATGGTTGAACCCATCAGCTACATGCCGATTAAGTTCCATTTTACATAAAAATATGAAGTTATTCAACTTATACATCTGAACTTAAGTTATAAGCCCCTTTAAGATTCAAATCAATCCCCCCCCTTAAAGAATGATGGTCCCCATCATTCGAAATGCTAAAGAAAAAGTAGGGACCCCTTTATGTTTAATGTACCATCATGATTACATATACCATAAGCCAGTGAAAACAAGGGTTTCATGTGGTTTACACATAGTTCTGGGTTTGTGGATGACCCAAAACCATGGTTTTCTTTTCTTTTCATTTTTTTTTCTTTTGAATTTGTCTAGCAATAAACCTCTTGCTGCAATTTTGTTGATAACTTTTGCTACAGGTGATGAAATCAAATTCTGTTGAAGACCCATTTGAGGAATTGAAGAGATATTTACATTGATACTTGACACATTTTCACTTTGATGACCCGTGGAGTGAGAAAATTATTGTTGAAACTCAATATATGCGTGGTCATGTACTGTTACAAACATGTATAACTTAAATCAGTTAGATCTCTCAAACAGGGAAATGAAATCAAATTCCGTAAAAAACCCCATTTGATATAACAAAAAATCCTTTCAATTGAGATATTGTTGAACCTAAATGATGTTTTCTGAATATTGTTGCTCTGTGTTTCATTTGTCATTATGCTTATATGACAACCATACCACCATGGGCAAGTTGAGAAATGCTTGAAATGAGGTCATACAAGATTCTATGTGTTGCATAAAAAACATTTAAGCTATGGCATGTTTATATAAATCTACAATAACAACGGATGTAAAAATACCAAGTGTGGAGGGCCATAAAGGATGTAAAGGGCTTGTAGAGTGACACAAGTTGCTATAGAGGTCATGGAACTTCCATTTTGTAGACAAATAGATGTAGTGAATCCATGTAAAAATGTTGTTGCAATGGTGAATGAATATCTGAGGGTGGAAAACCCTCTAATTCTTGTGGGCCAATTGTGATACTTACAGTGTATGGCCAAGCAAATGGACTCCAACAGTGCCAAAAGGAGGTTGGAGATTATTGCAAAACTTTGAAAATGAATTATGCCTCAAAACGTTGTTCCTATGGAGTCGTAACCTGCTCTGATACCACTGATATAGATCTATAGAGGAACGAAATGAAATACAAATTCCAACCAAAACACAGAGATACAATGTAACAAAATTTCAATCAAGAAAATGACGATTGTTGAAAACCGTTTACATACATAAGAGAAACAAAATATATCAGATGATGATAACGTATCTCTAAGAAGATATGTGATGGCTACATCCCTTCTAAATTGTGTTACAAGGAGGCTTAGAGGCCTTTTTATTATTGATAAATAGTGGAAACCCCTAAACTTCCAAAAACCTAACCCTAGTAGATGAAGCATGAAACGTTTGTGAGCCCCGTTGAGGTTAGTCGACACATCAACTTCCCAGGGTTGTAACTTTGGAATATGATATATGTTTGACAAATATGATACCTCAAAAGAAATATACATCTAAGGACTACAAATTTTGATCACAATCCCTTATTATAAGTTACGAGTTTTGCCCGTTTTCCTAAAAAACATCATTTAGGGCCTCAAAACAACTCAAGAAGTTCATACATACCCAAGAAACTTCCAAAAATAGTAATTGTGCTAGAAATTAGGAAAGTGAAAGGAAATAGCGTTGGGGGTCCAAGTGGAATAGGTAGGTGGCCACCAATATCCACCTGGTTCAAGATTACACCTCCCCATTTTGGGAGGTTATTGGTCCCCAAAAGTTTCTACTAAATAAGGTGAGGAAATGTTTCCTCCATATTCTTTTGGGTGTACCATTTCCTAGAATTTGTCCTTTCAACCCAATTTTCCAAAGTTCATGCTACCCCTATCTTGTATTTTTGGACCTCTTATTCAAAATTTCATTCTCTATCAACTTTGCCTAAGCATCTAGTGTTAAATCCTGTATAGAAGGTAAGACCTATTCCTATTTCTGATTTAGCATAGAAGGCTCATAGAGTTTTAGATTTCCCACGTTTTCCATTGAGTAAATGTAGAAGTATGGGAGTATCCACACACACACACACACACACACACACACAGATATATATATCTACACATATATATGTACACACACACACACACACACACACACACACACATATGTGTGTGTGTGTGTGTGCGCGTGTGTATATATATGTGTGTGTGTGTGTGCGTGTGTGTATATATATGTGTGTGTGTGTGTGTGTGTGTATTATCTCCCACTTTTTCTAGTTTTTCAAATGGACCATACTGTAAAGCCTTGATTTTCATACCAGGACCTTATAACCTCTCCTTTTTCGATTTTGATTGTACTATATCTCCCACCTTTAACAAATTCTATGTTTTGTGTTGATCATATCTGATTATGTTTCTCCTATGACTTCTACAGTGTCTCATGTACTTGTATATGGATGTTCGTGGTCTTTTCTACAAATATTTATATCTTTAGGGAATCCCCTATAAGATATTGTATCACTCCTTCTTCCCATATGTAATATGCAAAAGTGAAGGTGATATATCCAAAACAAGTTTCAAATGGGGACTTAATAGTAGAAGTGTGGTGTACTTTGTTATAAGAGTGTTCTATATATACCATATTTTCATTCCAGGTCTTTAGATGCTTTGGATTGTAACCACTCAAAATATGTAAGAAAGTCCTATTAACTACTTCTTTCTATCCATCTATCCATGATTTTAATGTTTTATACCTATCTAAATTCATGTGCATCATCTCTCATAGTGTAGCCAAAAATGCACTATGAAATCTTGTGTCCATGTCTGAAAGAATGCTCCTCAGTATCCCAAACCTAGATCTATCCAAGAAGTAAGTTTGTTGCTTCTTTCCCACTGATGGTATTTTTATAGGGCATTATAAATAACATCCTTTTGAACCTATCAACTACCATGAAAAAGTAGTCATGTCCCTTCCTGGATGTTGGTAGGCCTCCCACAAATTTGATGGAAAAACCTTCCCAGTGATGAGTGGGTACAGGTAAGGTATGATATAGACCCCATTTCCTATTACTAGATTATTGGTGGAATAAAGAATGTATCCACTTATGAACCTAGTTACATGTTCTTGCATCTTGGGCCAATAAACATACCTTTGTAAGTTGGACATGATCTCCCATACACCAAAGTGCTTTGCAACCTTGGTGGTGTGATCCTCTCTAATTAGTTCTAATGACTCACCTTTATGAACACATAATTTATCCAACAAGTAGAATAACTCATCCTAGAGATGGTAGTCAACAATGTTGTCACCATCGTGCACATGAATCTAGCTCTACAATTGTTGAAACACCTCCTTGAACTCCTCATCCTTTGAATATGACTCTTTGTATGCATCATGATTAAATGGCTTCATGTGCATCAAAGTTCCCAAAGTTGTTATCTTTTATGTGGGTGCCCTTGAAAGCATTTCATCCAACCTATTTGTGTTTCCCTTATTATATTTGATCACTAAATTAAATTGTCATAGAAATCACATCCACTTGTAATGCTTGGTGTGGTGTAGCTTAATATAGACGTACAGGTACGGTAGTGGTAGAAGTTCTATGTCGATTAATGTCTCATTTCCCATCATATAGTGTTTCCACTTCTTCACATCTTTCACCAAGGCATAAAGCTCCTTTTCTTAGGTAGGGTGGTTAAGAAATACCCCATTAAATACTTCAAAATGATAGCATACTAACCTTCCTCCCTACATTAGGGTTTCCCCCATTGTTCGACCAAATATCACATTAATAGGGGGGTGAATAAGTGTGGCAACAAATTTACCATTTCACAACCTTTTATTAATGAAAAGTTATGTGCCAATGTATCAAAAATATTTTCAACATATCAGTAAATAGAGAAATTCATCAAGAATCCATTATCACACAAAAATACATGAAGAATCCATCATATCAATGCAAGAGGACACAATATTTCACATGGAAACCCATATAGGACTTATTTCTTCTTCAATTCATTACATAGATTTACAAGTACCAACCTAATTGAGGTATCAAAAGCCTTCTTCAACTTCTTGTGGACCTCATTTAAAAATATTTCAAAATAGACCCACCTACTCTTTAATCAATACAAATATTCAAACTTAACAAAATTTTGTTGTCACACTGTTTTCAATACTCTGTCATACATTGTTCCAACATGTTCATAAATTTGGTCACATAAAGCCCATCTCAGAACCTATTCCTGCTATATACACAATGGCTAAGAGTATATTCCAAAACACATACCACTAATTTTGAATATCAAGAAAACATAATCTACGCTTTTTAGGCCTCCATATCTATTGACCACTGAATCTTGATCACCATTCTTCTTACATAATCTAATTTGGCTTAGAAATGAGCCCAAAACTTCAAAAAATCATATATAAATATATAAAACTAATACGAAAATTAATCATTATAAAAATTGATATAATCATGGTGTATTTGGAAAAATAACACTTTTATAGCTGCTACAAAATGGCTAATATTTACACAAAATGGTTAAATGAGGTGTGCCACTAACTCCTATTAAAAAAATTAACTGAGTCTAACCAAACATGAACCCGTGACCTACACTATACAAACCATATCACATAAGAAACTAACCTAATTATAGAGTTGTGATATGTGGGTGAGGCATTCTCACATATTTAGAGCTCGAAGTCTGACACAAAAACTTGTGTCAAATCTTCATGGGAGCTATCATCAATTGCCATACACATAGACAGAACAATCTCCTAAGCACTTGAACCATTGAATAATCACACAACAATAGAAATTTTTTAGTCAATGTTTTGAGTCTACAACATGACTCATCATCAAGAAAAATTCCTTATGATGAGTCTCGTTGTAGACTCGAAACAACTAAAAAATGGCTATTATGGATTTAACTCCAAACTGCAAAGGTAATCAAGATACCCACCACAGAAATCTTAAAACAATCAATCACACAACATATCAACAATGCTACAATTTTGACATTACCACCAACCATGTATATGATTTGAATTGATTTGTGATTAGTGTGTGAATGGAGTCACACCATGGTATATATATACGTGGGTGTGGTCTTGGAGATTTGGGGGCTGACCTCAAGGTCAACTACAATTCCTTATAACTCTTGTTAAAAAATGTTTGACAAACTTATAACCTAGGTCTTAGACCTCCAACAATAGAACCATGACCATGTGACTTCATTAAGATTTGTGCTTAGCCTTATATGACCTTTCCGTGTGAGCTTGACCTAGGGTTCCATGGTCATCCACATGATGACATCAACATGACATCATCATGCCATTTGGTAGCCTATGAGGGGTGCCATGTGTCACCCATTTTTGTGTCATTTGACAATGAAAAGTTTCCATTTGGATTCATACCTACCACATGGAAGTACTTAGAGGTGCCATGCCATCCAGCTGATGTTGCCTCATCCAACCAAAGTGCGCAAGATCATCCTTGTTGCTATGTCATGGGTGATTATGCAAGGGGGTCATGTAATTTCCAAATCATCCAATAAAATGATGCCATGTGACATCCTTATTTCTACACCATGATTGACTATGTAGAGGGGTTAATGTCATTGCCAAAGCATTCAATAAAAAAATTTCACATTTCATAACGGGATTGGCCATTGTGGCGGGACTACTTCGATTAACTAGTTTTCAAATTTTACGAATAGAATAGATTATACCAGGAATACGAGGATGTCATTTGAGGACTAATTCATGATAACTTCAATCTCAAATTCCAACTACAGATAAACCGATAAATTCCATGTGTGGACACCTATGAATAGTGAGAGTGTTGAATGGACACTAACCCAAGTATTGAGTTGGTTGATAGACCTAAGAACATCTTGTACAATATAAACTTATGCCTCAATCTAATTTAAAGGAAAAAATATTAGTGGTGATATTAAGGAGACATACCGATTACAAGTAATCTATAAATTTTCAAGCATAACAATTATCCCAACTATCTTGCACAAACAAGAAAAGGATCCCTAAGCCACTTTATGTCCCACATCAGCCAAATAAATGAATGAATAACAATGAATATCTAGAAAGGAAAAGGCTTCATAAATTATTCTTGGATAATTGGGAGATGTAGGTATCTTTGTAGGGCCTATTGATGCTTGTTGGAAATGAAGAAAATATTATGATTTAGGGGTGACTTCATCAGAGTTATTGATGCTCATGGGTAGTGGAGAACAAACAAAATTGCATACTAAATTCTTGACCTCCCTATTTCCTAAATTATCATTCTCTTTGTGGGATCAAAGTCCAAGATAAGGAGGAAATCTTGCATGATAAGTTATATCCTTCTTGTCCTCCCTTTGGCTTTGAGTAAGATTAAGAAATGGTATATTACATAACTAAGCATTCCATAATTCTAAGGAGTAAGAACCTCATGGAAATATCAATACATTCTAAATGCACAATTATCACAACTAACTTTTAAGTTATTCCTAGGAAACACTTATAGATTTAAAGGTTCTACATTGCATTTCCAATTGTTGTAAAAGATAAAACTCCCTCAATTTTCTCTAAGTGTCACCTATTCCTAGAGAAAATTGAGGGTCGCACATACCAGAAAGTCTCATCATACATCTTATATTCTTGATTAACCTTCAATCATTGTATCACCCTAGTGATGACTAGTATAGTGATACATTTTTGTGATCCTCATTAACCCAATGAAACAACACTCAAGAGATGACTTAAAGTCATCCTTTATTCCATCAAACTTGATTTTTCAAGTGCTATATCACTCCAATGATGACTTACCTAATGAAACTCTTCAAAGGGACTTAACTTTGATTTTTGAGTTCTTAAACCTCCTCCTTCTAGTAGTATATCACCCGAATGACTACCTTTCCAATACAATATCGCTCTCTACCAATGATCATCCCAACAACATATGGCTCTGTGGAGGCTCATTGCAGTGTTCAATCACTATTACAAATTTCATCTTATCCTTGTATCCCTCTTAGTGTTCATTATTCCAATAATACAACGAGTAAAATTAATTTGAATTAGAAAAAGGGTAAAAGGAGTAAGAAAGTAGATAAACATAGTTAGCTTCAATACTAGCCCTAAAACTTCCTTAGATATGAAATTTGTAAGTGAATTTCTATAATGGGTTTTGTCATTTTGATGGGTCATGTAGGGAAACTAAATACATGTTAAGGAAAACGGCTTGTAAAGTCCCCATCGGGTAGAGCTTAGATGAAGATAGATCCAATAGCTCACATGGTTTTGATTTTAGGGAATTTACATGCTTCATTGATAGATATGCAACATATGCATGGCCAGAGGTTTACCAATTGTTATAGAGGGGAAACCTACCTCCAAATGACACATAATAGATATAAACTGGTTTTTTAGAAGGTCTTAGATAAACAAGCTAAATTCCCATCCCATTTTCTTTCGATGTGCAATGGTAATTTATTATATTTTGAAACACGATGATATTGAGGAATCCATGATCAAGTATAGTCCAAAAAATCCTTTTTCATCATCCAGTGTCTAAAAAACTGAGATGTATTACAATTTTCCCAAGGAAGAAATGGGCTTGGATGAGGAATGGATATCATGTCTCAAGATCCTACCTAGAGAGATGTTTGAAGACATGGTGGACCAACACAGGAACCTTTAGGTCCTAACCAAACAAGGAGTATTCTAATAATTTATTGAAGACTCCCTTTCAGTTAGTAGATTTTATGTTATGCAAGTTGTATGGTTGACCCAATGTAAATACATTCTATGAAGGATTGGTTCCATTAACATACTCTCTAGTACTTGAAGGAATATTTTTCAACTCATTAGAAATCTTCTCTCTCCCTAATGGATAACTTCTGGAAAGCTAAGAATCTAGAGGAAGGACAACAACCTCAATTCTTCGTGGCCTCCTACCTATTGGATATCGTTTCTATAAAGCATGCATTCCTATTAATGGGAAGGAAGTGGATATTTTAGGAGGAGAAAGTTAAAATATATTATAAATTCTTTTATGAGTCTCACTACATCTTGTCATAAACCAAAATATTCCAAGACTTCTTCATCCTGCTCTATGAAATCCTATTCAAAGCACTTTCTCCATGCTTGTCTAAAAGAGCTAAGAAAGTGATGTCTACAGTTGGTGATTTGTTTGTTGGTCAAGATGGAACATACTTGAGGATCTACAGGGAAACCAAACCTCCATACCTATTACCATTGTTTTTAGTTGGCTGAGTAATATTGTAGGATATAACATATTAGGAGGGTATAGGGGTAGTTCGACCACTCTTACAGGACAAGAAGGTTCCCTAGACACACATTCCATTACACCTAGGTTTTTGTTAGTTGAAGAAAATTAAATAAGATAGAGTATAATATGTCATTGGTAGTCTTTATTTTTGGGGATATGTTGGCTAGATAAATCGATCTTGCAGACAAAACCGATCTTCCTAGTATCAGAAGATAGTCTAGCAACAAACAGACAAACAAATCTATCTTTCTCTAGACATATGCGATTTATAAATAAATACTATAAAGGTGTTAAGACCCTACCTTACATCCAATGCTTGTTCGTAGTAGGCATCCTTCAATCGTTTGAAAGAGTTACCATTGAGGACCTGCAATCACAAACAAGCAAACATTAAATATCACCTACATAGCAAATATCATAAATTATGTCTATTATGGTGATCAAGGAATCCATAAAATAAACCATATATCAACAACTTATTGAGAAAAAAAAAAATATTTGTATTAACTTTGAAGTACAAGAACATTACAACCTTTTCAGCCTTGATGTTGAACAAACACTTCCTAGGGTCCAAAATATGAATTTCCTTTACTTTGACAAGCCTTGCACTCTTCCAAATGAGATCTTAGAGTTATATAATCTCTCCTCATAAAAACTCAAATAAAGAAGACTAAGTTCCAACAGCATTTCACCTCAAAAATATTCAGCTTCTAGCCTCCAAAGTAACCAGCCCAATGCTTCTTTTTATAGTGCAGAGGAGGAGGTTACAGGTCCACCTATGAAGGGATAGAATCCTCCTTCAAAGGGATAAGCTCCTCACATCAAGGGGTTAGCTCCTTAAGGTATGGGATGAATGAACCTTAAGAGAGCGAACTTGCTACCTCAAGATTTCTTCCAGAAGCTTCTAGAAATGACTGAAAGTGAGTTTTTCAGAATATACGCATGCCTTTTTAACTTTTATAGGGGTCTACACCTTTAACACAGAGACAGAGCGGTTAGGTGCGTAGGATACATGACCATTAGGTGCGGGACCACAGGTAATACAAAGAGAAAGTGCGGAACTAGAGTTTTAAAGACTTTAAGGGATTTTCTCTTACTTTCAAGGCTTGATATGAGGAACTAGTGTTTCAGACTTGTAGAGGGGGAAATTATGAGCAGTAATGAACTCATACGGATAGCAGAATGTCAAGGTGACAATTTTTAGTGCAACAGATTGCCCCCTAAAGTGCGAAGTCTATAATAGATGAAGATAGAGTCTGTCATTTATGAAGAGATCATCCTATGGACACCCCAATCGGAACTTGTAAAAACATTCAATGCCAAATCTTTATATGTAGACATATCATCGCTGAGGCAGGCATTCCCATACTTAGATTAAAACTAACTAGAAAATTGACTAAACTATCCTGATACAAGAATGATTTTGTAATACATCAACAATATAGACATATGTAGATACAATATGGATGTAGCAATCTATTTATGAATAGTCCACTGTATAATGAATAACAAAATTCCTTGTAGCTTGGATGGTAGAAACTAGATCCAGTGTCTTGATTTCTGCTTCTCGAACTAGTATGATTATATCCATGTGAATGAATGTATCAAAATCGAACATGGTAGAAACCACTTGATTACCAGCCAATGATGTGGACTATTAACAAGTGTGAGAAAAATCACCAGTAATGTCAATGGCTTTCAAAGTACTCAGTACAATCCATGAAATGTGAATAAATGAGCTGAAATCTAGCATGTCATAGAATCATTTGATCGAAGGTCAATGATGCAACCTATGGTCGAAGGTGAGAAACCTGCCATTAAGGCATGCAGATTTCAAGGTACAGACGATTTCTAGATCATCTTCCTAGATAATGAGTTGAAGTCAATAGAAAGTGATCCATTGTAGGCAAGCCCACAACACGAAATCATAGAGCAAGTTTTGAAGAAATATACTGGCAAGGCCTGACTTAGGGATGGTCAAAATGGATGACAGATATCTTGCAGATGAATGGTTTGTTTGAATTGTTCTCTTGAACACATAATGACATTGCAGATGGTTTGGTGACAATTGACCCAAAGCTAATACCCACAAATCGACTGAAGACTTTCAATATGGTTTTATTAACTATTAGGAAAAGAATTTTCCCAACCCAGGTGAATAAAAAGTGTCGTGTTGAAGAGTGGTTAACGACTTTTCTAGAAAAAATAGTGTAACAAACAGGTTCATTTTTCTCTCTTTTTCCCCGCCATTTCTGTGAAGTACCTCTTTATTTTTGACAAGCTTGAGGAGGATAACATTTGCTTGTTTATAAGCTCATCCTTCAGATCAGTCCAACTTAGTTTAAAATTCAAACCCTAAGAAGGAGTGGTTCATTCCTGTTTAAAATTGAACAGGTCCTTTACTATTAAATTTTAACGAGTCCAGTATAGGAAAAACTCGGTGTTTTTCAATTTTAGAGAGTCAGAAGAAAAACTTAAGAAAAATCCATGGGGGTACTTTTTCGTAAAATAATCCCTTAGGTCAGAAAAAGGATAAAATAATACAGGAGGGATGATATTTCCAATACTTTAACATGCTGGAAAGGACAAGCGCTCGACAATATTTTCATATTTAATGAGTCTGAAAAGGGTTTAAAGAGGACTCTAGTCTTGTCATTGTGAGGAGTCCAATGTCATCAGGTTTAATGAGTCCGATGTAGGTAAAACTCGGAGTCTTTTTCATGTTTAGAGAGTTTGAAAAAGACACGGAAAAGAAAACTCCAGGGGGGGTCCTTTTTCGTAAATTTGTGTCACTCGAGCCTCAAAAAGTATAAAATAATACTCGAGAGAACCACTTGACCATTACAATCAAGGAGTACTTTTCATAATTAGTGGCCTCGATTCAAAAAAGTAGAAAAATGATCGAAGACATGTCATTTCGTAACGAGTATTGAACCTGAAACGACAAAAGTCCTACGAACTTTTCATGTTTATACGGTCAGAAAAGAGCTGAAAGTGGACCTCCTTTTTAATTCCATTTAACGAGTTAAAAAGGGAAAAACTCGGCAATCTTTTCATATTTTACGAGTCAGAAAAGAGCTTAAAGAAGACTTGTCCTAGAGGAATGAGTGGTATAAAGGGTAGCAACTGGTTCCGGTAATGGTGGAACTACTCAAAATGTGTAATGGTTAAGAGGTTAGCTAATAAAACCACTCATCGCTGCGGTCCCTCAGGAAAGGAAAAACAACCAAGTGAAAGCATATGATTAGCCAAAGAGATGGTGGCGATGGAATGAAACAACCAAGGCTCATCTAGCAGAATTTAATGAATAAAAATGGAAATCATGAGATGTAAAACAGGCATGGGTTCATTTTTACACAAGCTTGAACCATGGAGAACTCTAATTGGATTCAGTTTCATGTTTACACAAGCTTGAAATGAAAAACTATGCTTGTTATAAGTTCGCATGCCCCCAGCATAATGACTCAAATTGAGGTACATGTCCCCCAAGCTTCATTTCATTCAACGAGGTGGATGGAATGAAAGTTCACTTTCGAGATCTTGGAAAGACTCAACTTGGATTTTACGAGATCTTAATCAAAGACTCGATTTGGAAAGGGAGTTGTTTCATTTTTTAATGAGGTTGACATAGTAAAAGAACTATCCTCATAACCCTTGTTTCATTTTTTAACGAGGTTGACTCAAGATCAAGAACTTTCCTCAAAACCCTTGATTCATTTTTTAACAAGCTTGACACAAGACAAGGAGCTATGCGCACAACTCCTTGTTTCATTTTTTAACAAGCTTGACACAAGACAAGGAACTATGCTCCATGATCCTTGTTTCATTTTTTAACAAGCTTGACACAAGACAAGGAACTATCCTCCAAACACTCGATTTCATTTTTTAACGAGGTTGACAGAGGAACAAACTATCCTCGAGCCTCCTGGTTTCATTTTTGAATGACATTGAAACATGAACAAACTATCCTCGAGCGTGATCAGGAATCAGAAAATGACTATATAGCCTAATGTGCAATTTCAAATGGATTCAAAGGCATCGTGCCATCAAATGAATCCACCTCAGAATTGGAAGGTACGAATAGAGGATCATCAAAAGTAACAATATTCGATGAAATCATATGAATATTTGTAATAGAAGGTGGTACGTTAGGAGGAGGGAAGGAAAAAGTTCCCCAGTAAACCAGAATCTTTAATCAAACCTACACCAACATCCTTGTAAGGGATAGTAATTTTATCGATGTGCTGAGCACTATCTGTAGAGGCTGGCTCGGATGAGAAATAAGTCAACTGGTCTATCGTAACAATCTTTCCGTTATGACAAAACTTGATAAGCCGAAAGACCGATGAGACAATAACAGTCATAGCATAAGACCAACTGCAACCCAGGAGAAGGTTGTAGCCTAGAGGGACATCAACCACTTCCACATCTAGATTTACAATTTTTGCTTCAACCCCTATAGGTAAATCCTACAAAATACCAAAAGGATGGAACCCTCGACCATCAAAAGCCTTTCGAATTGTCGGAGAATGATTGAGTGTAGGAGAACCAAGCGATCTCCAACATTGGATCGACATAATACACGTAGGAGCCCCCCATCAATCACAGTCCAAAAGCAAGGTCTGTTTTTGAGTAAAACTAGAATCCGGAAAGCCATTTGATGAGGTAGGTGGGGTGTACTATTCTCTAAAACGATGATTATTAGGTTCAGATCCTAAATATCAACAGCTCCTATAGTAGACAATAATAATTTACGTTGTGTTGGGCATGATTGCAACACATCCAAAGCTGACATTGCTGAAGGGGAAATAGCTAAGTCTTCAACAATGTTATAATTCTGAGAAGCTCTCGCATGTGGATTGAAAGCTGATTTCCAAAATATACCTTTAGCAAGTGGTTTGATTACTCAGTCAGGGTTGGGTTTCTTGATCTGCAGTGGACCAGAATGAGGAGGAGGTGTAGTTGATCTGTTTGAATTAGAAGATTCTACTTCTTTACCATCAACAATATTTTTACTATCATAATCTTGCGATCGCGTCACAATCCTGACATGATACATCATCATAATGGGTTCTTCTGAGGTATTTGAGGATGAAGCAACCATCTTACTATCTTGAGTAGGAAAAGGATCCTTCAAGACAACAGGTGTTTGAGAACCTTTAATGAATTTCAAAACCTCTACTTGATGTGGGCATTCTTTGGTAAAATGATCCTTGTCGCAAATGAAACAAGTATAGCGAGGTTTACGTTTTTCGTTAGTAGATTCATTTTTGTCTGTTTTATCTTTTTGACTTTTGTTTGTTTTCCTTCTTCCCCTTCTCTTTACTACTGGATTTGGTTGTAGACAAATCTATGACATGGACGTCGGCAAAAACTTCAATGGAAGAATCTCCTTTCGCGGAATCAGGTAAAGTTATTGTAGGAGAAGAATTCTTTGGAGATTTCTTCTTACTTTTAGTACTAACTGAACCAACCATACCATCGCGGCATGAGACCTTGAAGGAGCTGCAGTTATTTGACTGTGTTTTGGAATATCAGGGATTTTTTCATGTAAAGTACCTAACTGTGTATAGACGAGGTCAAGGTATTGAGCCTAAGCAATGACTTGCTCTTCAATGACCACTCCTCCCTTAGCCACATCTTCAATTAATTTGGGTAACAATGATTTAATGAACCATTCCGCTAAAATTTGATCCATAATGAAAACTTTAACTAAACGCCTTCTACGTTGCCATTCATGAATATGATCAGAAATATATGTGGACATGGATTGTTTTAGTGAAGTTAACTGTTCTGTGCCATTGTCGTATTTGACAGGTAACTAAAAATGAGTTAAGAAAGCAGTGGCTAACTGATTGAAATTATAAAAAGAGGCTCATGGTAACTCAATGTACCATTTGGCGGCAAGACCAATAAGAGTTCTTTGAAAAAGATACAATTGAATTGAATCATCAATGATTTAATTAGATGCACACCAAAGGTGATAAGTCATAATATGATTTGACGGATCCTCTCCTGACTTACCTTCGAATTTCGAGATATCACTAGGAAACTTACTAGGCATTTGCGGCCAATACGGAAGATAATAAATCGGATCGTTCATAAGGTGTGACAAATTAGGTAAATCTAAAGTTGCAATAAATGGTAACTGACAGTTAGGGTCATGAAAACCTTGAGTAATGAGACCATCTCTAGGAGGAGGATATCCAGGATAACCTGGAATTGGATTTTCATTAGGAATGTTATAACCTCCTGGGAAACTAGGATTAACTGGACCAAACTGGGGTTGTTGAGGCTATTGATAAGTATAGCCAGGATACAATTGATACTGATAAACTGGGTTTTGTACAGTAGGACCGAATTGATACTGTCCTTGGTACGGTTGATAAGTGAATTGTAGTTGACTTATAGAAATTGTACTTGGACCAGCTTGTCCTGCAGGCATCTGGATTGAAGTCTAAACTATAGGTCCTTACTATGGCACAAAGACTTGAGGAATTTGCACTGATGTAGGGATAGTATAAACTGAAGCTATAGATACTCCAGAAACAGGTGTGGTAGGTTGAACAAAAGTTGCAGTAGTTGCAGCAGTTTGAGGCGGAGTCTAAGGTGAGCTAGGCCCAAGCTGTTGAACTAAACTAGGTGCAGGGGTTTGAACAGTAGGTTGGATAGGTTGCTGGGTTGGACCAGAAACCAAAGGTTGTCCAGGTTGATTAGACAACTGCACATTAGGTTGCATAGTCTGTTGAGTTTGAGGTGGATTCCACAAAATGTTCATTCTGGGGTATGGACTCATAATAGGTTGTGCATATGGAGGACCATAACCTGGTTGAATGTAGGGTTGATAATTAAGCGGTACATTTCCAACTCCTTGTAAAAATGATTGACCAGAAATTGGTTGGAAACCTTGAGTTGGGTACTGACCTTGAGGTTGATAACCCTGAGGCACATACTGAATCTGGGGTTGATAAGTATCCGGAGGAATATACTGAGTCTGGGGTTGACCTTGGGGTATGTACTGTCCTTGAGGTTGCCCCCCAGGCGGTAACTGACTACCTTGAGGTTGCCGCCCAGGCGGTAACTGACTACCTTGAGGTTTCCCCCCAGGAGGTAACTAACTACCTTGAGGTTTCCCCCCAGGTGGTAGCTGACTACCTTGAGGTTGTCCCCTAGGAGGTAACTAACTACCTTGAGGTTGTCCCCTAGGCTCTACCTGACCACCTTGGGGTTGAGGATTTGAAATACTACCAGACATCATAAGAATTTTCTCTGCGTTCAACGTTTGAGATCCATTACTACTAGATGATAACTGATGTTTAGTCGGTCGAGGAGTTGCTCCTAAAAAAATACCAGAGAGTGACTAGTACCCCAAAGGAACAGATGGACCACCGTATAAAAATATTTTCGGTGATTGGGAAAACATAGACGACCATCTTGACATGATCGATAAAGGATAATAACCTCTGGGTGTAGGATGAAAATAATCACATGCAAACAAAAATAATTTCAATAAAAGCACCTAAAGTCTCTAAAGAAACAAACAACTGAATCACATGCCTAAAAAATATAAGAGTTCAAACCACACACAAACAGTAACTTCTTGTACTAAAAACACTAGTTGGTGATGAAATCCAACTTCGTAGAAGTTTAATACAAAAAGGGAAGTTGGAACAGTTACCCCGACAACCTTCTTAATGAAACAGACTGGCACAAGTTTCTTCACAAAACTGTCTCAAGTGAAGAGAACCCCCCAAAGAGTCCAAGTGATTTTAGTTGACGTTATCTCCAGGTACAGTGAGATCCTTCCTTCACCGTCACCTTAGGAAATAATCTTAAGTTTATGGACACTAAGGTTACTAATAGCAACAAATACAACTGGGGGAATAGTCTACGATCCGATTTAGGTGCAACGATAGAGTAACAGAGCTCAATCCCCTTGAAGGCTCCTCAACATGGTCAATCCGAGGTTTACCAACAAGTGACCCCAGGCTCCTTAACAATGGTTAATCCTAGGCTTACCATTTATAATACGGACAAATCTTTTTTCTTTCCTAATGAAACATAATTGATTGTCTCAAAGGTTTAGACATGATCTCGTGATCGACTCCTTTAAGAGAAGCTTCCCAGAATGAATGTACCAATTACAATTGGATTTATTTCCTATCGCAAGATGTATCTACTTGTTTGTTTTAAATATCTTGGAGAGTTAATTACTTCCTACTCTAAGATACTAGCCTAAGCTGTATTGGTGATAAGTGCCCTAGAAATAGAAAAGATTACTAGGTCAATTTTAATTAAGAGTTGCTTTTATGGGTTGTTCTTTAAGTCAATAGGTATGGAAATGAAACTTTGATGGTGTGAATACTCGACTCCAAAAACACTAAAAAATGAACCTAAAATGATAAGCAATTCATTTTTCTTTCAATGAAATTCTAGCTAAAAGAAAGAGTTCGAGAATGCAATTCTTTCTTTCAACATGGAAATGGAAAGAAATCCTTTTGACTTTTTTAATAAGAACTCAAAACGAGAGTAATAATTAATGCTCACAATAAATCCCTTTCTCTTTTCAAAACTCGAAACTACAAAAAACAATTTGGTTCAAAAGAGATCTACAAGTTCTAGAAAAACACTCAAAACTGGAAAAAACTAATTTTGATATTTATTTTTTTTTTAAAATTTAATTGAATAAAAGCTTCAATTATTTTTGAGGATGTTTTACTTAGTTGTTTAGTAAACTAAGGATTCATTTTTTCAGAATAAAAAATCAATAAGAAAACATCCATATATGTTTCTTTTGTAAAAATGAAATTCAAAACTTATAACAAAGTTTGTTCAAAGATTTGCAACGAGAAAACTAAATGTGTTTCTCACAAAGGATAGATTTCACAACCAAGTCAGACTCATCAAGAAGACAAAAATACACCAGGGTGATCAAAGGTTTCTCAAGCTTCTGATCTTTGAGTCACTACAGAGACCAAGTGAAAACCACTCCAAGCATGCAAAACTTCTAGAAAATCATCTAAAACAAAAATACCGTTGGAACTCACTCACAAGAGATTTTTGATAGGAAAAATATAGATCTGGGTAGACACTAAAAATCCTAATTGAAACCTAAAATTAACTAGAAGAAGATATTTTAGGTTTTTCAAAAGAATTTACAGGGTCCAGAAGAAACAGGTGCCATTCCACTCTGTTTACTAAAGGAAAAGTGCGGAGATGCTGACACTGTCTATAAAGAGAAAGTGTGGTGCCCTGAAAACTTTCAAAAAAATAAAAAATAATCCAGATTCTAAAAACTATCCAAGCCAGTATACATCAATCAAAAACTAGAAACGAAAACAATTTTCTTAAGTCAATACAAAGGAAAAACCAAAAACCAAATTCATTCCCCAACGGAGTCGCTAATTTGTTGGCCAGATAAATTGATCTTGCGAACACGACTGATCTCCCTAGTATCAAAAGATAGTCTAGCAACAAACAGACAAACAAATATATCTTTCTCTAGACATATGTGATTTATAAATAAATACTATAGAGGTGTTAAGACCCTAACTTAGATCCAATGCTTGTTCGTAGTAGCCATCCTTCAATCGTTCGAAAGGGTTACCTTTGAGGACCTGTGATCACAAACAAGAAAACATTAAATAACACCTACATAGAAAATATCATAAATTATGTCTATTATGGTGATCAAGGAATCCATAAAATAAACCATAAATCAACAGCTTATTGAGAAAAAAAAATTTATTTGTATTAAATTTGAAGTAGAAGAACCTTACAACCTTTTCAGCCTTGATGTTGAACAAGCTCTTCCTGGGGTCCAAAATAGGAATTTCCTTTATTTTGACAAGCCTTGCACTCTTCCAAATTAGATCTTAGAGGTATATAATCTCTCCTCATAAAAACCCAACTAAAGAAGACTAAGTTCCAATAACATTTCACCTCAAAAATATTCAGCTTCTAACCTCCAAAGTAACCAGCCCATTGCTTCTTTTTATAGTGCAAAGGAGGAGGTTACAGGTCCACCTATGAAGGGATAGAATCCTCCTTCAAAGGGATAAGCTCCTCAAATCAAGGGGTTAGATCCTTACGGTATGGGATGCATGAACCTTAAGAGAGTGAACTTGCCACCTCAAGATTCCTTCCAGAAGCTTCTAGTAATGAATGAAAGTGAGTTTTTCAAAATATACTCCTACCTTCTTAACTTTTACAGGGGTTTGCACTTTTAACACAGAGACAGAGCGGCTAGGTGTGCAGGAGACATGACCATTAGGTGTGAGACCGCATGTAATACAAAGAGAAAGTGCAGAACCAGAATTTTAAAGACTTTGAGGGCTTTTCTCTTACTTTCAAGACTTGATATGAGGAACTGGTGTTTCAGACTTGCATAGGGGGAAAGTATGAGCAGTAATGAACTCATACAGATAACATAATGTCAAGGTGACAATTTTTAGTGCAACAGGATATGACATTCCAAAGATATGATCCCATCTATATGGTAAAAACTCATTGCAAGGCATGAAAATAATGTTGGGACTATGAATAAAAGTCATGGGATAAGGAAGAGAAATATAAAAATTACTTAAATTTATTATAGGTCTTTTTATAGGATAGGATATAAGTTTTCTCAAGCAAAGAATGAGAAATCCCAAGCTAAGAGAGAAGCTCTTGCCCAATAGTAGTTTTCCCAGTATGAAGCATCTAGAGTTGCATGGAAATATAAGCTAAAATAGGAGCAAGAAATAGCCAAGATATCCCAAGAACATGGTATCAAGGAGAGGTAAGAGGAAATTATGAGGAGGAAGAAACAATGGAAGAGAATCAAAAGAAGAGAAGAGGAAATAGGAAGAAGATAATGGATATGAATGAGAAGATAAGGCCAAAGAGAAGGAAGAAAATCTCAAGTCCTAGCAAGAAGGATAGGAATATATATGTCCTACCATAATACACCTTTAATGGAAATTGACCTAGTTTAACCATAAGCCCCTATCCTTATAGGTGATCACCTCCTAGTTAGAGAGATGGGTATCACACCAACCAGGAATAACAAAGTGGTTAAGTTAGGTATATTTAGATATAATACCATTCTAAATAGGATAGAAGAACACAAGGACAAGAAATTTTCAACTCCTCGTATGCCTCTAGTTCTAGTCACCACATAAAGGCCCATTTCCTGAAATTGCAAAAAAAAACCATTTTCTATGGCCTCAGTAAGGAAAAAATGATCTTAAGCCACTAAGAGAAATGTGAAAGAACTCCTTGAATAATTGAAATAGAGATATGACAACATAACATAGATGGAGAAACAGTTCAAGCTATTGAAGGATTAAAATAAAACTATGATGTAGGAGGGAACTAACATGGGGGATTATAGGTCTTGTGATTCTAAGGTGCATATCCATTACAAGGCTATGCTAAAACAAGTTTTCCCATGCTTCTTGGAAATATGTTTGCTAAGATACTACCACTCTAGGAATTAGCTAAGGAAGGAGGTACTCAACTCCAAGAATTGTTGAATGTTATGACCCAATTAATGTAAAGGCCCAAGGAATATCCATAGGCTCCATAGAATGTACTAGGACCAATGAAGAAGACATGACATATGTCTATGTTTCTAACAACAAGTCCTTGAATATCCAAGATAAGCTATAAAATGGCATCTCTAGTTTGTTTATTACTACCAAAAAAGGTATTCCCTACCTTATATGTTTACTAATATGATCATATTTCTAGTTATAGAGTTAGGAAACAGAATAAACAGGAAGAAGAAAGTGATTAACCTAGGCAGATTTAGATATTGAATGATATACAATTGCATTTTATTGCCTTCACTAACAATCTCACCAAATATAATATCAATCAATACATTGTGAAACTATCCAAACAAAAATTAATTCTTAATTCCTTCATGGTATCATTGAAGAAGAAAGTATAATTTCTCTTCCAATATACATCAAAATAACATGGCATCATGGAAGGGTTATTGTGTTGGATCACTATAATACTAGTGCATTCCCCTTATTTTTATTGTTGTGGTCAGGTATACCACATGTTGTTATTGTTGTGCCCCATAGAAGCCCACTATTATTATTGTTTGGCCCTTACATCATTATTGTTATGTAGGCTCTGATTATATTGTGACCCCTTAGACTCCTATATATACCAAGGAGGTCTTATCATTTGTATCATCCAAAAATTGTTAATTTATGTAATGTAAAATAAGTTTCACCCTTGAAGAGAATAATTTTTAAGTCATTGATCTATCTTTTCTACTATTTTGTGAGTTGGTTGCATAACATTTGGTATCAGAGCTTTGGATTCTAGGGTTTCACTTCTTCAAAATAGGTCATCCTGGTACTTTTGCTATAACGATTTTCCTACGAGGCTTCATAAGCTTAAATTGAAAACATGTAGAGACATAATATTGGTGAGATTCATGTAGGAATTGCAGATCTTGGTTAACTATATTTTTGAAATATGATCAAAGGAATTTAGGGTTTTTGCAAGCTCCAAAATTCAATCTCAAACAAGTGGCCTAGGAAAAATCGACATAACTTACTCTCCGAGCATTGGATTAGAATATCATAAAAAGTGGCTGAAATTCCATTGAAATTTGCTTTTCATGTATCATTTTCAGGTCTGAAGGTTGAAATAGTGACATGTGGCACTTCGTACAAGTTTCCTCCACTGAACTAGTCAATAATTAGATCATAGTGGGAGATGGCCCATAACTCTTTCTTGAAGAAGCCAATATAGGTATTACTTGTGGAGTTGGAAAAAAATATTCAAAGGGATACAAGAATATAAAATTTTAGACCTTGGAGATCCAAAATTATAGAGATGCAACAGTTTCAATATTGAGCCCCTAAAAAACAAGAAAAAGGTGCGTAATGTTTTTGAATTTTGCATAACTTTTGTTCGAAAAATTAACTTGAAGTGATTCAAGGGGCATAGAGAAGCATAGATATCATTGTTTGATTCCAAAATTCCTTGAAACAAAAAAATGGACACACCTAGTAAGAAACCAAAAAGCTCTTCTATGATGCATGAAGAAGAGGAAAAAATGCAACATGATATATCAAAATTACAAGACCAAGTGCAACAAATTTCACTCTCACAAAGAGTAACAAAAATTGAATTGGAAGCAATGATGAACATTAAGATGGATGGTTTAAAATGGAACATGGATGGTTTAGAATCAAAAATATAAATCGACATGGAAGGCTTGAAGGATGGTTTAGAAACAAAAATGGAAGGTTTGAAGAATGGTTGAAAAGCAGAAATGGAAAGTTTGAAGGAAGTTTGACAAAGTTGCTACAATAAATGCCTCCTAATGGCAACAAGGTATTCCATGAAACTCATGATGAGAATAAAACAAATATTCATAATGATTTTAGAGATCCTAACTTTGGGTTGAAAACCTACCACATTCCAAAGATCGGTATGATGAATTTTGATGACAAGGATCTGATAAGATGGATACTATAGATGTAGCAGTATTTTGATCTACAAGATGTGAAACTCTCATAAAATGTATGTATTGCATCTTTGCATTTAGAACCTAATCAATTTGTATGGTATAGATGGATTTGTTCTCATAAACCACTCGCCACATCGTCAATTTTTATGGAGGAAATGATAACACATTATGAAGATACAAAGAGCAACACCTTCTTTAGCCAATTGATAAATCTCAAAAAAAAGGGTTCAATGGAAAAGAACATTGAAGACTTCCGAAAATTCAATATTAGGGTAAATGATATTCTAGAGGAAAATAGGATTGATGTATTCATAAGGACCTTAAAGGATAACATCCAACATGAGGTTATCCTTTGGGAACTTGATTCATTAGAGAAGGAATTTAGGGTGGCAAGAAAAGTTGAAAGGAAAATTATGGAAAGAAGGAAGTCTGCCACTCACAACTATAAATATGGAAGTGTTGTTTCTCCTAGTCTTCCACAACTTATAACGTTAACACCACAACATTTGGAGGAAAAAAGAGAAAAAGGGATTTGTTACAGTTTGTGATAGAAGATACACTAAAGGTCATAAGTGTGCTAAGAAGAAATTATTCTACATAGATTGTGAAGTGGAGGAAGAAAATGAACAAGAAACATTGAAAAAGGAGGATATACACTAGGAACCAAACCCATACAAAGAAGAAATGAATCCAACCATATATTGTAATGCATTGTCAAGAATTACCACTCCTTAAACTCTCAATATAAAAGGACATATCAAGAAGAAAAAGGTAATAGTTTTGATTGATTTGGGTAGTACCCATAATTTTATTCATTGTAAGATAGCCAAGGAATTGAATTGCTTCCTATATCCAACACCAAAGTGTCAAGTGATGGTTGCAAATGGAGAACAATAAATTTCTTTGGAAAGTTTCATAATATCAAGCTAGCCATGGGTGAATATTTATTTAATATGTCAATTCCTTACATTCCAATGGGTGGTGTTGATGTTGTACTAGGAGTCTAACGGTTACAATCTTTGGGGACGATAGATTTAATTTTCAAGAACTTTTCTTTAAACATTTTTGGGAAGGAAAGAAAGTTGAATTAAGGGGTATCACAAGGAAAACAGGAAATATAATCAACTCTAATGGAATGACAAATATTTTGAATAAATAAAAATGGGGCGTAATTGCACAATTATGCTCACTACAGGTTCAAACATAGAAATCATCTATTTCTCCAGATCTCCAAAAAGCCTTGGACAAAAATTCCAAGGTATTTGAGACTCCCATAGTCCTCCCTCCTATTTTTGATCATGATCATTCTATTAATTTGTTCCTCCAAACATTAGACCTTACAAATATCCCTATGCCCAAAAGAGTGAAATTGAACGTATGGTTGCAAAAATGCTAGAGGTTGATATAATTCAACCTAGTCAAATTTATTTATGTACTCAAGTAGTATTGGTGCACAAGAAGGATGGATCATGGAGTATGTTTTCAGATTATAGGGATCTCAACAAGTTCATTATTAAACATAAATTTCCCATTTTTGTAATTGACGAATTGTTGGATGAATTACTTGGAGCAATTTACTTCACCAAGTTGGATCTTTGTTTGGGATATCATCAAATTAGAATGAAGATTGAACACATTTTGAAAACAAAATTTAGAAATCCTGAGGATAATTATGAATTTTTGGTCATGCCTTTTGGCCTTACTAATGCACCTTCCACATTTCAAGGTTTTATGAATTCCATTTTCAAGCCCTTAGAAAATTTGTGTTAGTATTTTTTAATGATATACTAATCTACAAGTCTTGGAAGGATCATGTCAAGTCCCACTAGAAAAAATGGTTGAGGATGGGCCTTGTCAATAAGGTGACCCAATATCAAACTTCACGGGGGGTGGTTGTGCCCTGTGCCAAGGGGAGGATACATGCTAAAAAACCCAGTCATCTAAGGGTTTGTGTGGCCCAATCCGGGTGTGATTTCTGAGTGACTTTGATAGCTTATATGCTCCTTGGCCATGGCTCCTCAAGCCATAGGTCAACCCTGGAGGATCACAAAAAAATTGACAAAAAAAAAGTCTTGGAAGGATCATGTTCAACATGTTGACAAGGTGCTCAAACTGTTGGAGGAGAAACAATTATATGCAAAAAATTCAAAATGTTTCTTTGGAGTATAGGATGTAGAATATTTCGGTCATATTTTATCTCATGAGGGTGTTAAGGTAGACCCTAACAAAATTAAATCCATTAAGGAAATGAAAATCCCCACAACCATAAAGCATCTTCAAGGATTTCTTGGGTTGACAGGGTATTATCACAAGTTTGTTAAGAATTATGGGAGAATAGCAGCACCTCTAACAACATTACTGAAGAAAGATGCATTTTCTTGGACTCCATAAGAAGCTAAGGCCTTTGAACATCTTAAAGAGGCAATGTTCCAAGCATTGATCTTAGCTATGCTAGACTTCACAAAAACCTTTATTGTGGAATGTGATGCCTCAAGAAATGGAATTGGTGTTATTTTAATGCAAGAAGGAAGACCCATTGCTTTTGAAAGTTGTCTAATCAAAGGAAAGTATTTAGACAAACCTATTTATGAGATGGAAATTTTGGAAATACTATATGCACTAAATAAATGGAAACCTTACCTAATGGGAAGACACTCCAAGGTAAAACCAAATCACGATATTCTTAAACAATTTTTGGAACAAACAATATCTTCATAAGAGAAACAAAAATGGGTCACAAAGATGTTGGGTTATGACTTTGAAATCATGTACAAAAAAGGGAAGATTTTTTTTTTTGCAAATGCACTCTCAGGAAAGGATGAGAATGTGGAAGCTTTTCTTTGTGCCATTTCTATTATCCAACCTCACTGGATAACCAAAGCAAGGGATGAATGGAAGAATGGTGAATAGGTGTGGACACTCATTCAGAAAGTGCAACAAGATCCAAGTACACTTGAGACATTTAGCTAGAAAAATGATTCATTATGGTACAAATATCACTTATATCTTTGTAAGAATTCTTAACTCAAGAAAAATATTCTTTTGGAATTACGCACCTCCTCCTTAGGAGGGTACTCAGGATTTTTAAAAACTTACCACGGGGTTAAGAAGGAATTTTTTTGGATGGCCTTAAACATGATATTCAACAATTTGTGGCAAAATGTTTGGTTTTCCAACAAAATAAAGTTGAGACAATTAAGACCCCATGCATGTTACAACCTTTATCCATTCCAAGTCAGCATTGGGAGGATATCTCAATGGATTTTGTCACATGTTTACACAATTCTGAAGAAAAGAGTGGCATCATGGTGATAGTTGATAGAATCACCAAGTATTCACACTTTTGTGACATTATGGGATTTTTGAGCTTTAAAATGGGCCTCCTGAGGAAATTATAAAATAATAGTGGAAATATTATAACAAGATTAGATTACATCAATAAATTTTAGAGGGAAAAAAGAAAAAACTATTTTTTCAAGTTATCTTCATATGGGTTTACGCAAATTTCAAGCGAAAATACTCGTTGGATGTAGAATTTGATTCCTTACATAAGGAGTACCCATGTTGCATAATTTCGATAGACCCTGCTACACGAAAAATGATAAATACATGAAAAACTTGATTGCGATCACATTGTTTCATGTATTTCTCAATTTTCATGTAGTAGGGTCCATGAAAAGTATGAAACATGTGTACTCCTTAGATGAGGAATTAAATTTTGCATCCAATGAGCACTCCCACTCAAAATTTGAGTAAAAAATAGGGAGATAAGTTGAAAATACAAGTTGAAAAAGTAATTTTATTATTTTATTATTTTTTAATGTTTGTACTTTTTTACTCCAAAAATGGTGAATCATCCCCCATGGTTGATATCATCATCTTGAATCCTATTGGTTCTGTTGATAGTGTTGGACCCATCAACATGTCAAGGGGATCTCCCTGGTAAGAAGTCCTAATTAGACCTCAGACTGTTTGGTGTAGGAGTCCCAACAGCGGGTCGTACAATATCGCCTTGATAGTGGTTTCGCATAGAGGCAAGTAAGATGTCCCTATTGGTAGCAAGGGTGTGACATATGCAGTAAGTCAAGAAAGGTGCATGAGCAATTCTAACACACAGAGGGTGAGGTGAGTGTGCCTCTTGGAAACCTGTGACAACACAAAGTTAAGAAGGGAACACACGAGAAAAGATGCATCACAACATGGAAGGAAAGTAAGCTAGCAATCCAAAGTTATGGTTAAACCAATAGCACATTTCAGAAAGATTCATAAATACATATACAAAATATAGCTACACATGCATGCGTAAGAAACAATATACATATATCATTTAGAGTAAACAAGATAGCTAGAATACAATAAGACATATGCATGAAATGTGTTGGCTATGTTATATTAAGAAGTGTAAGTTCCAGTCATACAATACATCCATGTCCAACCGCTAGTTCTGACAGTGGAACATTACAGTCACCGTCACCTGCTCCTCCAAAGAGATATACTAGCTTTGTGTACTGGAGAAGCCGAGGCTTGTTACAATACTGTCCAAGCTCTCTCTAAGATAGCCCTATCGGAAGCTTGGCTAACCAAAATCCCTTACAATGAGTTATGAGGGACTATCTATAGCAAAGGGTGGGGTGACCCTTGACATTCCCCTTTGAGACTGTTCATCTATCCTCAAGACTCTTCAACTACTCTATGATTGTTACATTGAACTATCAAAACTTGGACTTCCACTTGAAAAGACGTTACGTTACAATGCACATGTGTCCATGTGAGACAAAATGGCTTGAGAAAGCCATGCAAGACATCACTGAAACTCGGACCATTGTGGTGAGACCAACTCTTTGAAATCCTTGTGATGGTTGAAGGTGGTGAGTTGATGCCAAGCTTGGTCATCTGTGATGGTGTCCGTGCACTCAATGGTGACATCTTATTGAAGTGAACTATTACCTTCATTGCATCCGGGTACATTGATATGGCTCCTCCGTCCAAGTCATATGATAGCATGTCCATGGTTTTCATGTGTGCGACTAGACCAACAATGTATTGATGCATAGTGTCTGTGCTAATGTTCAAGCATGTGTTTGTGGACGTGCGCATCAAGTTGTCAAAATACATGTTCAACTCCAGTTCGACTTGGTTATTGTCTTCTCCTTAGTGAGTGTGCCAAATGGGTGGGATCACATGCATGCACATAATGACATGCATGCTGTTGAATTCCCTTGCATGCAATCAATGGCACTTCTCAACTTGTCTACTTTGTGCCAGTTTCTAGGATGGATCTATAACTTGTACGGGCGTAGTTTCATTCATTTGTGCATGTTGTGCCCCTTGCTATATCTGTTCCTGCTCCAAATCATTCTCTCGTCTATGTAGCTCCTATTCTACCTTGAGTTGCTACTTCAACGCATGAAACTCCTTCTCTCTTTTTTTCTATTCCTTCATGTGATCTTCATGTTGTGTCGTCACCTCATAGCCTTAATCTCCACAGTTTCTTTCGTCATGAGTGGATCTAATTTGAACTTGTAGCTTTGCTCTACCTCTATCTGTCAACAACCTTCCTCTTCCATTTGTCACATGCGCGTGTGATGCCTTCTATTGCTACTAATCATGCTTCTCATTGTGATGTTGTTACCATATCATCTTGATGTCTTGTCTATCAACAAATTGATGTCTTCATAGATAGGCAAGCTCCTAGACACTTGCTTGGCTATAAACCTCATTGTGCTCTCCATGGTGTCCTTTGACTCTGCTCTCCAGAAGGCCATTGTACTTGTGTTGCTGAGAGAGAAATGAACACCTGTGGAATCTAGATACATAGAAACACTCATGGCAAGCAATTTTTCATTCTAAAAGCAAAACAAACTTGAGGAATGACTTGCAACAAACTTTTCTGAGTGATCGTGAAGGTTGCAATTTCCCTCGAGAGGTCAGGAGACTGACTGTTAAAACTGCACAAGGCATAGTCCGGGGTGTTAGGAGGCTGACTGACTGCTGGAACTATGCAATGCATAGTCAGCTTGGCATGCTAAGGACTGAAACTATGCAAAGTGAAACTTCATTGAGTAGTGCCATGCAACAAGCAAACTACATTGCGTAGTTTCTGGGGCCAGTAGGACACTGCCTCCAAGAATTGCACAATGCAAGCCTGAAGGTCAATGGTGGGCTAGACTTGCGCAATTTCTGGAGGGAAGGTAGAGCCTTTGCTTCCAGAAATGTGCAGTGCTAGTTGGGAAATGTAGGTTTTAACCCCGTATAGAAATTACCTGCATACGAATTCTAAAACACAAAAAATAAACAATCTGAGAGCATAACACATAAAACACATATACACGGAGATTTTCTATAGGATCCCAAAACCGGGACTACTAGCTTGATTTTTCATTATATTCCTTTCAATGTTACAATACATAAATATACATGCCAAAGCATCCAATACCATGGACCGAAAACCATGGACCAAAAATCATAGGTAGGTTTGCCCAACCTAATATAGGGTCCAAATTTTTTTTTCCCAAGGCACTGCCCTAGACCCCATAGAGGGGGGCTACCTATACCCCTCAAACCCCCTAGAGAGGGGGGGCTTCCACCCCCCCGTGACCCCCCCTACTACGCAATCGACGCAATGTAGGGGGGCTCCGCCCCCCTCTAATCCCCTGGTTCACTGTGTAGGTTAGTTGTGGAAAGAATATAACACAACCCAACATTCTCCCACTTGTTTTTTTCTTTCCATAGGGGGCCATAGGAGAGCTTACTCATTTTTCCAGCCCTAAAACTCCCATTGTTTCTCTACACCAGGAGAACTTGTCAGAGCTCACAGATTTTTTCAATGCATCTGCAGTATTCTTCAAAGTGTCCACCTTTACTAGCAACACCTTTTTGTCTTCTATCATATCCCTCACAAATTGATATTTAACATCAATGTGCTTTGTATTTGAATGATATGCAGGGTTCTTTGCCAAGAAAATTACACTTTGGCTATCACAATCTATCCTTATAGCTTCCTGTACTAACCCCATACTTGAACACAATCTCTGCAACCAAACTGCTTCCTTGTTTGCATGAGTGGCTACCATGTATTCTGCCTCTATAATTGATAGTGCCACTATAGATTGTTTCTTACTCATCCAACTCACTGCACCTCCAAATAGGTTAAACACATACCCACTTATAGATCTTCTTTGATCCCCAACACTCTGTCTAATCCTGGTCTTCCTTGGTAGCACAAACCCTAATCACTAGTGCCACACAAATACTTGAAAACCCGCTTCACTACTGTCCATTGATCCTTCCTTGGTTTTGACATAAACCTTCTCAATACTCCCACTGCATGTGAAATGTCTGGTCTACTACAGACCATTGCATACATCAAACTACTGACTGCACTTGCATATGGAACATGGGACATATCCTCTTCCTCTTATTGTGTCTTGGGACACTATTCAGCAGATAACTTTACACCTACAGGAATAGGAACCTTCACCAGTTTACTATCCTACATATTAAACCTCTGCAATATTGTCTCGACATACTTTCTCCAGTTTAACCAGAGCTTCCTCTTTTCCTTATCTCTTTTAACTTCCATGCCTAAAATATAGTTTGCAACACCAAGATCTTTCATGTAGAATTTGGAGGACAATTGGGTCTTCAAATCCTGGATAGTTTATTTGTCATTTCTAACCAGCAACATATCATCCACATACAAGAATAGATAAATAAAATAGTCACCAATTAATTTAAAATACACACAATGGTCTACTTTACTTCTGGTGAAGCCAAGTCCCTGTATAAATGTATCAAATTTATGATACCGCATCCTTGGTGATTGTTTTAACCCATACAGAGACTTTTTTATCTTGCATACCAATTCTCCCTTACCCTTCACCGCAAAGCCTTCAGGTTGCTTCATGTAGATCTCCTCTTCTAGATCCCTGTGAAGAAATGTTATCTTCACATCCATCTGTTCTGCCTCAAAATAAAAAGCAGCAGCAACAGATAAAATTAACCTAATAGAGGTTACCTTGTCAACAAGAGAAAAAATATGACCAAAATCAATTCCCGACACCTAGGAATAACCTTTTGCTACCAACCAAGCTTTGTATTTCTCCACCTTTCCTTTTGCATTTGTCTTCTTCTTAAACACCCATTTGCTGCCAATGGGTTTCCTTCCAGTCGGCAACTGCACCAGATCCCAAGCCTCATTTTTGCAAAGATTCCATTCCATCAACCATGGCCTCTTTCCAAAGTTTTCCATCCTTTGAATATACTACTTCCTTCACAGTTCTGGGATCATCATCAGTAATAGATAAAGAAAAATTATAACAAAAAGCAGATGGACTATACCTTTCTAGCTGCCTTCTTTCTCGAACTGATCTTCTTACACCCAGAGTTTGTGGCTCTTCATCTTCTGATTCCTCCTCTATTGTAGAGACTCATTCTTCCTCCTTTAGCTCAAACTCTATCTTCTCAGGTTCCTTTGGTTGGACTTCATTTTTAATAACATCTTTAACCTCTATGAACACCACATCTCGACTATACATAGCCTTCATTGTTGCTGGGTTCCAAAGCTTATAACCCTTTAAACCATCCTTATGCCCAACAAAGATGCACTTTCCAGATTTACTATCCAACTTGGTTTGTTTCTCCTTTGGAACATGTACATATGCATCGCATCCAAATACCCTCAGATGTGAAAGAGAGGTTTTCTTACCAGTCCATACCTCTTGTGGAGTCTTATCCTCCAACGCTGATGAAGGTGATCAGTTGACTAGGTAACATGTTGTTTCCACCCCCTCTGCCCAGAATTCCTATCTTAACCCGACACCACTAAGAATGCTTCTTGCCCTTTCCATCAACGTCTTGTTTATTCTTTCAGCAACTCCATTTTGCTAAGGTGTATACAGAGTAGTTTTCTGCCGTGCTATACCACACTTCTTATATAATTCTTCAAATTCCTTACTGCAAAAATCTCCATCGTTAGCTATCCTCAGCACCTTTCTCTTTTTCTCTGTCTGATTTTCCACTAGAACCTTAAATTCTTTAAACCTGTCAAAGACTTCAGATTACTTCTTAAGGAAATATATCCATGTATTTCTTGAGAAGCAATCTATAAATGATACATAGTACACAAACTTACCCAGTGATGGAACCTTCACAGGTCTAAACACATCACTATTCACAAGCACTAATATCTATTTCGACCTCTTACCACTAGAGGGGAAACCCACCTGATTCTTCTTCCCATATACACAATTTTCACAGAAATCAAAATCCAGAGAGCTATTAATTATACCTTCTACCATACCTTTACCATGAAGTATTCGAAGGCCCTTCTCTCCAATATGTCCAAGCTTTTTATGCCACAACATGGTCTTCTCTCTAGATACCACTAGATTTTCTACTCCACTTTCAGGAACCACAAAATTGTTACACCCATCAACAACGGTGCTGCCTTGCAGCTTGTACAGACTTCCAGTCTGAACTCCCCACATCAATACCAATGCTGCCCGAACCATCTCAAAAGTATCCTTCTCGAATACTATTTTTACACTTGCATCATCCATCTTGCTTACATAAATTATATTTCTGGCCAATGCAGGAATATGTAGAACAACCGAAAGTGTTCTAACCCTTCCACCTTGCAACTTCAGCTTTACTTTTCCGTGACCAATGATTCTAGCCTTCCTTTCATCCCCCAAGAAGACATCACCACCATCGTATTTCTCATACTCGCAGAACCACTCTCTATGGGGAGTGAAGTGAAAAGATGCACCTGATTCAATCAACCATGCCTCATGATCTACATGTCTACTTGAAGAAGCCAAGTACACATCCCGCCTTCATCTGAGGTGGTTTTCGCCTCTGTAGAAGGAGCATCATCAAATCCCTTTCCTTTATTAGGAGCTTTAGATTTACAACCCCTTTTGTAGTGCCCTTCCTTTCCACATTTCCAGCACACAAGCTTTACAGGTTTTCCTGGAGATTTAGATCTCCCTATATATTTAGATCTCCCACTTGATGACTTAGTTTGTTTTCTGTTCCGGGACCATCCTCATACAGACAAGGCATCACCATTCTGGCTCTCCATATTTTTCCATCTCATCTCCTTCGTCAGCAAAGATGAGACTATTTCATCAAACTGCAAGGAAGTTGCATTGCTACCTATTGCAATAACCAGACTATCCCATGAATTTGGTAGAGAACACAATAAACTGATGTGCTTATCTTCAACTGAAATTTTAATATCAACAGATGCTAACTCAATTACCATAGTATTAAATGTGTTCAGATGCTCTGTCACTGGTCTCCATCTTTCATTCTCAGGTTATACAACTTTTTTTGCAAGAACAATTTATTCACTAGAGACTTAGATTGGTACAAAGTCCCTAACTTGTCCCACAAATCCTTCGTCGTAGCTTCCTGTAATACATTTGGAAATACTGAATATGAGACACACAATCATATTGTGCTCTTTGCCTTTCGATCCAACTTCTTCCATTCTTTATCGGACACTCCCATTGGTTTAGTACCTGAATCTACTGCAATCTACTAATCTTTATCCACCAATAGATCCTCCATCTAAAGTTTCCACAACTCAAAACTTTGACCATTAAATTTCTTGATCTCTATCTTTCCATTGCTCACCATCTTCTTTCACCAACAAAATCGATCTTGCAGATCTCCCACTGAACAATGTCTACCATAGGCCTGAGTGAAACCCCTCCACAACAAAGGTGTCCCCTTGAAGCCAAAGCAGCTCGGATACCAAAAGTAGGTTTTAACCCCATATAGAAATTACCTGCATACTAATTATAAAACACATAAAATAAACAATGCGAGAGCATAACAAATAAAGCACATATACACAAAGATTTTCCCCTGATCCCAAAACTGGGACTACCAACTTTATTTTTCATTATATTCCTTTCAATGTTACAATACATATTTATACAAGCCGAAGCATCCAATACCATGGACTGAAAACCATCGCGTCCAAAACCATGGACCGAAAACCATAGGTAGGTTTACCCAACCTAATATACTGTCCAAAAAATACTTTCCCAGGGCGTTTCCCCGGACCCCATAGAGGGGGGCAACCCGGCCCCGACAAACCCCCCAGATACGGGGGACTGCCACCCCCCTTATGACCCCCCTGTTGCGCAATCGGTGCAACGAAGGGGGTGCTCCACCCCCCCTCTAACCCCTCGGTTCACTGCTTAGGTTAGTCATGGAAAGAATATAACACAACCCAACAGGCAAGGCACAGTCTGGGACAAGGCAGCCCAGACCACTCGATAGGTGACTGAAAGAATGAGAGGTTTGAATGCGTGATGAGATGAGTGCAAGAAAGAGTGAGTGATCATACATACAAATAAGAAGTGCAAGATTCAAAATGGGAAAGCATGCGTGTGAAGAGAGTAGCCACAAAGACGACTGTCCATGCAAAAATAATGTCATGCATGGCACAACAGTGAGATGCGAATGAAAACTGAAACGGTGTTTCTACAAGCTTACATACATCAAAACAACAGAAAGTGCTCGCTAAAATCAAGAAGACAATACTCAAATAAGGAAAAACACAAAAAGTGACAAAATCATCATGCAAGACATGAAAAATAGGCTTACCCCAAAATAGTTGAGATGAACATGGAGACTACTCCTAGATTCAATGTGGGATGTCAGAGTTTCAAGGTTGATGTGAGGAATGAGCTCTGCAGCATTTGGTTGTTGAGTTTTGATAAAATTGAGGTTGTGACATGCATGCCACAAATCTAGGAAAAGCGACACTTGGCGAGAGGTTTCTGAAATGATCCTTGCATGTAACCTCCAACTGCTAAAAATAGATCTCTAAATCAAGGGATTCCTTTGCATGCTACCTTGGGAGAAGCAGTCCATACAAACAAATCAATTTTTCTCAGTCCCGGAGGGAACCATTCAACCTTAAGGCACATGCATCAGTCTGTAAGCCTGGGATGAAAATCTGTGCAATTTTTGGGCTGAGCATAGATAGTTGTCCCAGAGGGATTACGCAATTTCTGAGAGGAACATGTGACTTTCTCCTAGGATTGTGCAATTTCTGAGCTGAGTAGTTGTCCTGGGTCAGACCTTGCAATTTTCCCAAGGAAGTCTGTCTGAATTTGTTACGCAATTTCAAAGCCCAACAGGTTTCCTAGCTAGATTTGCAATTTCCACTAGCTACTGGGATAGTTGTCCCAGAGGGATTACATAATTTCTGGGAGAAGCAGTTGCCTACTGCCCAAAATTGTGTAATTTCTAGGCTGAGCAGCTGCCGTGGGATGAATTACGCAATTTTTGAGAGGAAGACTATTAGGAATAATTTCACAATTCTAGAGCCCATCTGGGTGTCCAATTGGGTTTGTGAAATTTTTGGAGGGAAGGTTGGTTCCCCTCCAGAATTGCACAGTTCCCAGAGGGAGCTTGTTACCGGGAATAGTGTCCACTCGGAGCTGCTATTCCCCCTAAGACTGGTAGCTATCTTAGAAACAAACAAGTAAAGTCTACTTTCCTTTTCCTTTATGAAAATAGATAAGAGTGGAACAAAGGAGACCAACCTTAGTCTTGCGCTTGATTTCCTTGTTTGATTCTAAGATAGCTACCAGTCTTAGTGGGAATAACAGCTCCGAGTGGACACTATTCCCGGTAACAAAATGGCGACTCCGCTCTTTGTTTCTTTATAAACTTACCGGTGGAGCCTGAAGCCAAGCCAGCTAGCCTTTGAACTGCATTTGTTATACAAATGTAAAGTAGATCAATGCTGCTTCAGTCTATCTCCAGGTTTTGTTTATGAATTAAACAATCGATCTACAAACATTCTAATTGCCCTAAGTGGTGGCTCTAGTAGCCTCCTTAGATCAACCCCTGTGATTTACATATACTGAACATCACTTACTTGGCCTAAATCCCTGAACTGAATTGCAAATTATGAGTAAAAACTCGTTTAAAGTCTCGCACTGGTACCATTGCACCCTGCCTTCAAGGCAGTCTGTATGCATCGCACTTCCCGAGTGCAGTAGGTGCGCTGCATACCGAATTCACTGTATAACAGGTGCGATGGTCACGGAAGGTTAACTTCACCTTCAGGCTTTGGTTTCTTCCTCACTATTTTCTATCCTATTCAGGAGTTTTGCTGTCTGTGGTTAGTGTATCTCTGTGAAAACCCCCTTCTCTTACATTATTCCGCCTCCATAGTGCAAAGAACTGTAAGTGTTTTTATGTATTTTGCGCCAATTTTAGTTCTCTTTTGCAAAGAAGTAGCATAGTCGAACTGTCGTTTCTTGATCTGAAAGTGTCGTAGCTGTCGTTTTCAGTTATAGAAAAGAATCCCATTGTTCTTGATAGTCAATTATACAGTTACTATTGTATATGATTTGAATTAATAGTTTTTAAAGTGTTGAAAAGCAATTTTCATTTCGAAATCGCAAAGTGTCTCTCTTACCTTCACTTCATTTTGAAAAGAAATTTGCTGAGTATTGTTTTGAAAATAATTCAGATTTGCACATAGATTTCTTATCATCATTCATACATTAAGAAGGCTAAAAAAAAATACATGCATGTGCATTTGCATTTAGACTGCTTGGTTTGATTTAGGATGGTGCATTTAGTGTGTGCTCTGTGCTCTTGGTTGAAAGATTCTAACTTTCTTTCCTAGTAGCTAGGAATTTTTCATTGCCAAAAGAAGATAAACGTTGTTTATCATCTTAGACTGCATTAGGAATTGTATACAATCATGCGGTGAACCTGAAAGGCAAATTTTTAAGCAAGATCAACTTAGAATAAATTAAATGAATCTAACATGCTTTGGAACCTAACGCACAACATCTAGAGGTCTAGGCTAGAGACGTATTCCGACGTCGTAAAACCTGGTAACTATTGTTTTCATTGTTGGTTGGGTGATTCCTCCACTCTGAGACAACAAGTGCCAGTACGGACTTGTGCTCCCACGTACCGTCGTGTATATATTGGGAGACCACAATAGGCTGCATCGTTTATCCTTAGGAAGCTGCGTCTACCACCCTATCGATCGCAATGCACTGAACACACCATTCGCGAAGATTGACTGTCGTACCGTAAAAAGTATTCTGCAGTGGCATGATCCAGATTATCCACAGTTTCGTGCTCATTCTGTCGACGTTTCAAACCCCAAAGGGGGTCCATCATCAGGACTAAATCAGAAAGAATATGAAAGAAAGCTTATTGAGAGAAGAGCCTTCTGGCCTGGGTACAAATAAACCTAGATCCCTAATTTTTATAAAGAAGCCAACATTTATATATATTATTTCTTATATATTTTATTTATTATTATTTTATTTTTTAATAGTTTTATAAATTTTTTGTTAATTATTATTTATTTATTCACGTTTTGTGATTGGTTTGGTATTCCCCTCTGCTAGATCTCCAGAGAAGTCTATTTGCTCCTTTTCAAACCCTTAAAAGAAAAGGTCATCTGACACTGTCACTCAGCTCAATAAAAATCAAAGGGACTAGAGTCATATTTTGTTTTTTCCTTGACTCTTTAAAAGAAAAACAAGTTGTGTTAAAGCGTCTAAAATTTATTTAAATCAGAATAACATCAAAAAATTCCCTCGTTGGTCTTTAGTTGAGAAAATCGAGTCACCAACCAAGGATTTCCCTTGGAGGAAATCCTAGTCCCTTCTCCTCCTGGGAATGTTGGTGCACCCATATGGCACATGTCACTTCCAGGGTTGACGATTGGTTTTCCTGTCTGGCTCTTCTCTACCTCTGTCATTCAGAATACCGTAATTCCTGAACAGTCAAGTGAGAAACTAGATGAAACCAGAGTTGCCTCCCAACCTTCTACTTTGTCTGATTCTCCCTTTCCTCCTTCCTCTTCGCTTTATAAAGCTGGTAAATCTAAGGATCAAGTAACTGAGAAGAAGAAGAAGCAGAAAGATAAAAAGGAAAAGAAGAAAAATGAACCAAAATCGAAAGGGGGCAACCAAGCGTCATCTAGCGAAAATCGTCACACTGCACCATCTAAACCTAAATATCCTTATGTCATTTGCAATGGAGACCACTATCACCGAGATTGTCCCTGCATCCCTTGGATCTTAAGGGACTCATCTCCTCATTTGCACAATCTGGTGTCAACAACCTCTGATGATCATGTTGAATGCACACCATCAACCAGCAAAAATGAAGCACCTGGATAGGAAAGGAATCCCAGATTTCCTTGTAAATTGTGTGAAGGAAATCACGCCATCCACCGTTGTCACTTCCTTGACAAAGCTAAAAGAGTTTTTGATGACCATCCTGCTTCACCGCTACGGCTCCCTCCTGGATATAAAAAACTCTTGCCAAGTCCACCACTGGTTGAAAATCTGGCAGGCCCGCCATTATGGTCGGCTGAAGCATCTATCATTGAAAATGAACCCTCTGAATCCATACCCGACGAAAGTCAAAAGGTCAATACGACAGTTGACCTGGTCTTGCCTTCATAGTGTTCATCTTCGAATGATACCGTCATTGAAGAGAAAGAGAACGACACCATTCAAATTCTTTTCGTAAACACAAACTCCGATGAACTTGGGGGTAGTCATTTCCTTCGACTGGAATCTACTAGGTAGACCATGTATACCAGCTAGTGTACCATTTTGAATCATTGTACAAGCTTACAAAATGGTCATGGTTGGTACCATCATCGATGAAGGGGCTTCTGTGAGTATCCTTTCCTCAACTACTTGGAAAGTGCTTGGTTCACCATCGCTTTTGCCTGAAATGAGAAATCTAACAGGCTTTAACAAAGGAACAAGTTGACCATTAGGGGTCCTTCCAAATGTGCCCATTACTTTGAGAAGGAAAACCATTCACATGAATGTGATGGTAGTTCAAGGACCCTTGGACGTGACTATATTTATTGCATGGGAGCCGTCGTCTCCTCACTCTTTAGAGTAATGTCTTTTCCGCACGAAGGCAGAATGGTCAAGCTCATAGACCAAATGTCATTCCTCGGTTCACACATCGAAAATAGTCAAATGCCATCCCTAAATGGTCTTTTCACGCAAGGAATGTGTCATCGATCTCCAGTACGTCCACTTGAGGAGCGAGAGTGATTCAAGAGGATATGGCTGAACCCCAGGGGGGATGCACCCTGGTCTATTTCGGTAGGAAAACCTTGGGTATAGAGTAGGTTTCCGTGGAGGATATATGACTAGTCTGACACACCTGTCCTCACAGGAAGATGGGATAGGGATGGAATAAGATACCTTCGTTAAAGTTATGTGAGTGGAGTAACTCTAAGCCACTCACCTTTGTCTATTTCGATAAACATCGGCAAGGAAGCATTTTATCTGCTACACGGATAGAACTTTCATGGTAACCTGGGAATTTTTCGCTATACCTGGAGCATGCAAACCTTTCTGCATGCAAGTGAAGAGCGACCATTTATTTTTTAAATTTGTAGGACCTCTAACCCTTTAAACCCTTAAGGCTGGTCGTTTCCTAGCTTACATAAAGAAAGGATCCAGGGCAAAGCTTACAAAAGGTACAAGCCCCATAAAAAATGGCATCTTGAATGAGACATCCTTATTATACGATTGGCGAGCAGTGTTACCGCAGGGTTCAAGCTCGTTTAAAAATAAACCTGCCATGAGCAGTTTTAGCGCATAGTTCAATCTCATTAAAAATAAACATAAGTCATGAGAACATGTTTCCCCCAGAGTTTAAGCTCATTAAAAAATGAACCGGTAAATAACCATTGTGAATGCCTTATTGCCAGCTTTTGAGACTTGGTCGTGTTCTCATCATCACCTCCACTCTGTTTTTAGCCAATCATTCACCTCCATATGATTTTTTACCCTTTCGAGGAACATCTGCGAAGAGTGATTCTATTAGCCATCCTTGTGACACTGCCGTGATTGGAAAATTCCAAACCTTACCTGGAATCAGCTGCTACCCGAAATCATCACTCATTCCTTGAAAACGAGTCTCCTTTAAGCTCTTTTCAACTGACTTGTAAAATATGAAAAGGTTGCTGAGCGATTGGCCTCTCTGGCTCGTTAAAGTCATCAGAAGTGCTATCCCTCCTCTAGATTTCAATCTTTTTGGATTTGAGGGATTATTACACAAAAAGATCGAGCGCTTGTCTTGTTCGACTCGTTAAAACTATCGAAAATTCATCCCTTTCGTATTATTTTACGCTTTTTCAGACTTAAGGGATTACATGATGAAAAAGAATCTTTGGAGTCTCCTTTTCATCCCTTTCAGACTTTCTAAAATTGAAAACGACCGAGTTATCTTTGTCGTTAAACTCGTTAAAACCGAATAGCGACAAACTCGTCCAAATATATGAGAACGAGTTTCATTGTCGCTAGGTTCGCTAAAATATAGCGACAGGTTCGCCCGAAGGGTCGATTATAGAACAAGCATATGTTATCCTCCTTAATCTTGACAAAAATAAAGAGGTACTGGTCAGCAATGACTGGGGAAAATTGGGAAGAAAACTTGAATAAACTTTATTGGTAGCAAGTCGCTCTTGAACATGACACTTTTCTTCTCCATCCAAGCCGGGTTGGGTTGTTCCGTTCACTGGTCATCACCATTGGTCCATCACACCATCCATCTTTGGGGTTAACGCTACCAATCCATAGTCAGTGTCGCCGATATGTTCAAGAGAAGTCATTCAGACAATTCGCCTGTGTCTCACCCACTGCAATACACTGATGCTCCATTCTTTCATGACCGCCACCCTGAACCCTGTATCGTCAGATCGTTTTCACCTCCAAAATCATTTGCTTCGTTTTGTGTCGTAGATGTGGGTTTCATTAAGGCCCTCCTATGACTTAGGAACAACCCCTTTTAGTACTTTGATGCTTGCATGCCTCAATGGCAAGTTTCTCACTTTTGGCAACAGGTTTACATCAATGGCCTTCGACCTAGAGATTTTGTGTGGTGTTCAACGCCAAGTCGTTTTTCACACCACGCGAATTGTATTGTAGTACCTTGAGGGTCATTGTCATTATTGGTGATTCCTCTCGCGCCTGTTAATAGCCTACATCATTGGCTGGTAATCAAGTGATGTCTTTCCATGTTCGACTCCAGAACATTTTTCACATGGATCGACTTGTACTCTGAATGAAGATTGAACACGTTTTGAAGACCCCAGATCTAGTTTCATCCATCTGGGCTATGATATATTCAAGAATATAAAGACATCAAATGTACATCATTTCCGAACAGATGATCATCCAAATCAAAGGATGATGAGTCCGAATCATCAGTCTGCCACACAGACGGTTGTCTGTCCTATGTAGATGAAAATGAATTTATAAATCTGAGCATGGGAATGCCCGCCTCGAAAAAACTTCGGATCCTCATGGTAAAGCATTTCACTCGACATCAAAAGATTAACGACCTCATGCTTTAGTTTCCATTTTGTTACTAGGAATAGTGTCCACTTGGAGCTGTTATTCCCACTAAGACTGGTAGCTATCTTAGAAACAAACAAGTAAAGTCTACTTCCGTTTTCCTTTATGAAAATAGATAAGAGTGGAACAAAGGAGACCAACCTTAGTCTTGCACTTGATTTCCTTGTTTGATTCCTCTCCTTCCTAATAGAGCTTTGCCGCTTCTTCGTCTGCCTGACTTCAAAGAGCATCTGTGGAATCATAGCAACATACTACTATCGAAGAACAAAGATCTATATTCATAAATAACATAGGACCAGATATGTGTTAACCATACAAATGCATATATAAGCAAACATACAAGAATATGGAGGAAAAATTGAATATCTTTATTAAGTGCAAAAGTAGCAAGAGGATTACAACCATATGTTCTGACCCAACATCATCCTCCAGCAAGAAAGCCCTTCTTCACCTCAAGTAAAGCTTAGATCACCCAACACTATGAAGTTACACCAGAAAACCAACAACACTTCTCTACCAACAACACTTCTCTACAAGATACAAGATCCTAGCCTTTGGATCTCTGTGATGAAGGATCCATATATAGATGATTGTAGGGAGGTGAGTCATCTTCTGGGGTCTTGATTAGTGTCCTCTCTCTAAGAGTTCCTGATCCACTTGGAGAATGATGATCTCTTACTCATCCCTGGTCAAAAACAGAGAGGCAAGTGTCAAAGGGAAAGCTTCTGGAAGATTCCATGATCTTCCACCTCACAATTTGTTCTTACCATTTGTCCATTCCCGACCATCACACCCTACAGAGGGGCCATTCAGTATGCATCGCACCCTTTACACTGGGAAGGTGATATGCATCACACCCTCTGCACTGGGTATTCAGTATGGTCCAGTTTTCACCATTTCTGAGCCAGTTTTTAGTGGAGAACTTCTGGGAGATGATGTAAATCAGCTGACCTTGTTCCTTTAGGTAGTGAAGCAACACTTTTAGGGACTTAGGAGCCCTCAGTTTATGGACATTTATGATTGGGGTTGAAGTGCCCAAAAATGTCTATAACAGAGCTGCTCAACCAGCAATTGACACTAAGTCTGGAACGCAACCTGTGAAAGGGGTGGAACAAACTTGCATGCATAGGCTGATAAGACTCTAGGAAACAACTGAAGTTGATGTGCTTGATAGTGCAAGACATGTTGTTGAGGATGGTCAGTAGGGAGGCTCCAAAATGAAGCTAAGGCAACATTTTAGAGGGTGGTTATAGTCGCTACAACAGGTTCTTATAAAGTTGATTTTGGTTGTAGATTTTTCTTAGGAGGCCCATTTTAGACCTCAAAAATCCCCTAATGATTATCTCATCCTTTTAAAGCCAGTGAAGTTTGTTATAGACATTTTTGGGCACTTCAACCCAAATCACAAATGTCCATAAACTGAGGGCTCTTAAGCGCTAAAAGTGTTGCTTCACTGCCTAAAGGAACAAGGTCAACTGATTACATCATCTCCCAGAAGTTCTCCACTGAAAACTGCTCATAAATGGTCAAAACTAGAGCATACTGAAAGCTCAATGCAGAGGATGCGATGCATATCACCTTCCCAATGTACAGGGTGTGATGCATATTTTTTTTCTCCTCTGTAGGGTGCGATGGTCGGGAATGGACAAATGGCAAGGACAAAAATGCGAGGTGGGAGATCATGGAATCTTCCAGAAGCTTACCCTCTGACACTTACCACTCCAGTTTCGACCAGGGATGAGTAAGAGATCATCATTCTCCAAGTGGAAGCCAGAACTATTAGAGAGAGGACACTAGTAAAGATCCCAAAAGATGACTCACCTCTCTGTAATCATCTATATATGGATCCCTCATCACAGAGATCTAGAGGCTGGAATTTTATAACTTATAGAGAAGTGTTGTTGGTATTCTGGTGTACATTCACAGTGTTGGGTGATTTTTCTTTACTTGAGGTGAAGAAGGGCTTCTTAGCTGGAGGATGATGCTGGGTCAAAGCTGCTCATGGTTGTAATCCTCTTGCTACTTTTCATCTGAATAAATCTATTCTTGTTTCCTTCCATATTCTTGTGTATTTGTTTATATATGATTGTATATGGTTAATGCACATCTGATCCTGAAATATTTATGAACTTAGATCCTTGTTTCTTGCATAATAGTATGTTTCTGTGATTCTACAGGTCCTTTTGAAGCTGAGCAGACAAAGAGCAAGCGACAAAACTCTATCAAGAAGGAGACGGAATCGAGCGCAAGACTCAGGTTGGCCCTCTTGGTTCTCCTCTCATCTATTTTCATAAAAGGAATCAATAGTAGACTTTTATTGTTTGTTTCTAAGATAGCCA
>APFE031326817.1:126672-144396 GCA_000404065.3 Pinus taeda | reverse complement strand
TTGATTTTTGACTGATCTGCAAAGTATACTACTCCATCAACATTGTCAGTGAAATCTTCAAAAAAATATTTTCTATGAGTCATGTGACAGGTTGCTCCTGAATCAAGCAGCTAATCATTTTTCCAGGAAGCAAGTGAAGTATTAAACAAATCTTCATTTACTCCAATGTTACATTGTGCCTCAACATGGTGAGCGGGTTCAGGTGCTTTAACTTTGTCTGAATCATCAGTTTTACCTTTCTGTTGGTTTCTTCTCTGCTCAATTTTGTCCCATGGTAGCTTGCATGTAGAGGCATCATGTGATCCATTTCTTTTGCATCGAATACAATGTAAATCTTCCTTTTCTCCTTGAGAATGTCTGCCCCCCCTGCCTCTGAAATATCTTCCTCTTCCTATTCGTCCACCTCTTCCTCTTGTAGAATCTTGAGTAGGATACTTTTCTTTATGAGCTAGGCATATAGTCTCTTCAGAAGATTCAGGGGCTGTCTTCTTTCCAAAGGCTTTTTCACTTTCAGCAAAATTTTTCACAAGAGAGACAAAGGTTATATCTTTGAGATTTCCATTTGCTTGCAAAGACTCAAGATAATTGGAGTATGTAGGATAAAGTGCCTTGAGAAAAGCAATAAGATAGATATCCAACTCAACTTTAGTGGATTTGATATCATGCATTATGGACTTTATTTCAGATGCAAGAGCAAAAGGATCATTATTTTGCAGTTCAAGAGTGAAGAGTTTAATCATGAGTTTGACGAATTCAAGTGCAGAATGTGATTCATAGAGTTCTTTCAGCTTTTGTAAGGCTTCAAAGGCAGTTGAATATGATGAAATGTGGCGACTCACCTCCTTATTTATAGATGCTGCGATTAATGTATATGCTTTGTTGTTCTTGTTTTCCCGAATGGCGAGCTCTTTGTTTGAGGTAGGCTTTTCTGGGTCACTATCTCCTTCTTCGACACACACTCCTTTCCACAACTCATTGAAGATGAGGGTGTGTTGTATCAGCCGGGACCAATCAGGATAGTTCTCCTTGCCAGTGAGAACTATTCCTACCATAGAAATGATTGAATGCATTCTGTAAAAAAAAAATACTTCTGCTGATAGAGAAATAATATATGTTATACCTTCCACTTCTCAAGCATATAACATATTGCCATAAAATTAATAAAATTTCATTCCAAACTCACCCCATCAATGAAACAACAACATTTGAAAATGTATTTGACATCATTCACTATACAATAAATTCACACCTTTGTATATTGACCAGTGCAATATGTAAACAAGAATTATTTCATCACATCTGCTGCACTAAAAAACCACTGACCCAACCATACAACAGTATTATTCTTTAACAATTCTGTGATAAATGTATATCTAATTCTCAACAAAACATTTGAGAACAAGAAAAAAAGAATGGTTTAGGCCCAATCGCCAACTTAAGTTATCATAAACTGAGCACTAATGTCAATCATTCAACAACAATATTTGTAGAGGCAGCGCCCAAACAAAACAAGCCTCATACATCTGTCTCATGCGTTCCAGCCAGCGCTCTGAATTCCCAACACGATGGTGCGTACTCAAGCCAGCGCTCTGAATTCCCAACACGATGGTGCGTACTCTAGCCAACGCTCTGAATTGATTGATGAGGGAAGAACCTTGTAGAACACGAAGAGTAACAGAACCCCAACATTAAAACTAAACACTATTGCTCAGGTTGCAGAGCTCGGACTCGCCTTGTGACTCACCTTGTTGACCGAGCAAATGAGGGATATCGAACGGGAATGGAACCAATGGTGGTTATCCTATCGGGAGCTGGAATGATCTAGAGTGTCAATGGCCTCTGGCTGATCGAACATTCGGTGTAAGACCACCTGCCTATCATCCCATTCGACAAATGCTGGTGAGAGTTTCCCCATATCATATGGTACAACGTTCAGATGATACGTTCAGGCATTAAACGTTTAGGCGTTAAAACAAGGAATGACAAGATGTCAGGTGTTAAACATTCAGGCATTAAACAACGTTCAGGCATTCAATCATTAAACAACGTTCAGGCATTAAAACATTGCTCAATGCAGTTATTCAATAAAACACATACCAGCATTCTCCAGTTCAGGAGTTAACTAATGGATGCAGACAGATGCATTCAGGCCATTAACCAATGGATGTGTTATGGCAGAGGAAGCAGATTGTGGGATAGAGGAGTTACAAGGCACGCTAAAAAAAGACCCTGGGACCTGTGCTCTGATACCATGTCAGGCCAAGAGTAACTCCAAAAAAACTGATACAATTATTTCATTAGGTAGCTATTGTTATATACATGGATGTGACTGATCAGTTCATCTTCTTGATGACTGTTCACATTCCAGAAGATTAGGTGTCAATAGACTCTCTAAAATTGAAAGAGACCGAGTTATCTTTGTTGTTAAACTCGTTAAAACTAAATAGCGACAAACTCATCCAACAGGACGAGAATGAGTTTCACTGTTGCTAGGCTCGCTAAAATATAGCGATAGGTTCGCTTGAAGGGCGGATTATAGAACAAGCATATGTTATCCTCCTCAAGCTCGACAAAAATAAAGAGGTACTGGTCAGCAATGACTGGGGAAAATTGGGAAGAAAACAAGAAGAAACTTTATTGGTAGCAAGTCGCTCTTGAACATGACACTTTCCTTCCGCATCCATGCCGGGTTGGGTTGTTCTGTTCACTGGCCTTCATCATTGGTCCGTCACACCATCCATCTCTGGGGTTAACTCTACCAATCCATCGTCAGTGTCGCCGATATGTTCAAGAGAAGTCATCCAGACAATTCACCTGAGTCTCACCCACTGCAATACATTCATGCTTCATTCCTTCATGACCACCATCCTGAACCCCATATCATTAGTTTGTTTTCACCTCCAAAATCATTTGCTTTGTTCTGTTTCGTTGATGTGGGATTCATTAACGCCCTCCTGCAACGGGTCTCTTCTTGTCGACATCAGCTCATTATCCAAGAAGTTGACTTAGGAACAACCCTTTCAGTACTTTGAAGCTTGGATGCCTCAATGGCAAGTTTCTCACTTTCGGTGACAGGTTTACATCAATGGCCTTCGACCAAGAGATTTTACTTGGTGTTCGACACCAAGTCCCTTTTCGCACCACGTGAATTGTAATGTAGTACCTTGAGGGTCATCGTCATTATTGGTGATTCCTCTCGCACCTGTTAACATCTTACATCATTGGCTGGTAATCAAGCCATGTCTTTCCATGTTCGACTCCAAAACATTTTTCACATGGATCGACTTGTACTCTGAGTGAAGATTGACCAAGTTTGAAGACCTCGGATCTAGTGTCATCCATCTAGTTTGCGATATATTCAGGAATATAAAAACATCTAGTGTACATCATTGCCGATCAGATGATCATCCAAATCAAAGGATGATTTGTCAATATCATCAATATGTCACACACACGATCATCTGTCCTATGTACATGAAAATGAGTTTATAAAGCTGAGCATGGGAATGCCCGCCTCAGCTAGATCATGATTTTTTTTTCTTCAGATAATGTATTGTATTGTATCTTAGTACAGGTCGCCTCCCAGCTTAGAAAAACTTCAGATCCTCATAGTAATGCATTTCACCCGACATAAAAAAAATTAATGACCTCATGCTTTAGGGGGCAACTGTTATAGACATTTTTGGGCACTTCAACCCCAATCACAAATGTCCATTAACTGAGGGCTCTTAAGTCCCTAAAAATTTTGCTTCACTGCCTAAAGGAACAAGGTCAACTGATTACATCGTATCCCAGAAGTTCTCCACTGAAAACTGCTCATAAATGGTCAAAACTGGACCATATTGAAAGCTCAATGCAGAGGGTGCGATGCATATCACCTTCCCAATGTACAAGGTGCGATGCATACTGTTTTGCTCCTCTATAGGGTGTGATGTTCGGGAATGGACAAATGGCAGGGACAAAATGTGAGGTGGGAGATCATGGAACCTTCCAGAAGCTTCCCCTCTGACACTTGCCACTCCATTTTCGACCAAGGATGAGTAAGAGATCATCATTCTCCAAGTGGAAGTAGGAACTATTGGAGAGACGACACTAATCAAGATCCCAGAAAATGACTCACCTCTCTGTAATCATCTATATATGGATCCCTCATCACAGAGATCCAGAGGCTGGAACTTTGTAACTTATAGAGAAGTGATATTGGTATTCTGGTGTACATTCACAGTGTTGGGTGATTTTGCTTTGCTTGAGGTGAAGAAGGGATTCTTAGCTAGAGGATGATGCTGGGTCAGAGCTGCTCATGGTTGTAATCCTCCTGCTAATTTTTATCTGAATAAAGCTATTCTTGTTTCCTTCCATATTCTTGTGTATTTGTTTATATATGCTTGTATATGGTTAATGCACATCTGATCCTGCATTATTTATGAACTTAGATCCTTGTTCCTTGCATAGTAGTATGTTGCTGTGATTCTACAGGTCCTTTTGAAGCTGAGAAGACAAAGAGCAAGCGATAAAACTCTATCAAGAAGGAGAAGGAATCGAACGCAAGACTCAGGTTGGCCCTCTTGGTTCTCCTCTCATCTATTTTCATAAAAGGAATCAATAGTAGACTTTGATTATTTGTTTCTAAGATAGCCACCCATCTTAGTGGGAATAGTAGCATTCGTGTGGACACTATTCCCGTATAACAAAGTTGCTACTGCATTTATCGAAACAATTCAAAAGCTACATGGAAACCCCAAAAATTTTGTAAGTGACAGAGATCCCATTTTCACTGCAAATTTTTGGATGGAATTATTTTCTTGTCTTGGTAATCAATTAGCTCATAGATCATCTTATCATCCGCAATCTAATAGAAGAACTAATATGGTGAAAAAATGTTTGGAAGGATATCTTTGGTCCTTTGTATCTAATAAACAAACATAATGGGTCAAGTGCTTACCTCTAGCTGAATAGTGGTATAACACTTCCTTCCATACTGCAACAAAAATGAACCCATTTATGGCACTTTATGGATATCATCCACCATCCATCACCTCATGTTTAAGAGAAAATTATAAGGTTCAAGTAGTGGAAGATCACATCAAGCATCAACAAACAATTTCTCCAACTCTTAAAGGATAACCTCACTTTGGAGCAAAATCGAATGAAATAATAGGTAGATCAACATCGTAGTGAAAGCATTTTTGATGTGGGTGGCTAGGTATTTTTATGGCTACAACCATACAAACAAATGTGCTTTAACCAAGTTAATAAGGATAATAAATTATCTCCCAAGTACTATGGTCCTTACAAGGTGCTGCAAAAGATTGGTACTATGGCATATAAATTGGAGCTGCCTGCATCTTCCTGAGTACACCTAGTTTTCCATGTTTAATGCTTAAAGAAGGTTATTGGTGACAATATCCCAGTCTAATTAGTGATTCCAGAACTGGACGAAGAAGAAAAAATCATCTTTAATCTAAAGTAGTCACAAAAACAAGAACCCGATAGCTACGGAATCGATTAATTTCAGAGTATATCATTAAGTGGAAGAACTTACTCGCTGAAGATTCCACATGTGAGGATAATAATTTTATACAGAATCATTCAAACCTACTCAAGAATTTGGGACAACTTTTTTTTAAGGAGAGGTGCATGTTAGGTCCCTATAATACTAGTGTAGTCTCATTATTGTTATTGTTGTGCCTATGTATCCCCCATGTCGTTATCATTGTGCCCCATAGAAGCCCACTCTTATTATTGTTGTGCCTTTACATTATTATTGTTATGTAGGCTTTGATTTTATTGTGACCCCTTAGACTCCTATATATACCAAGGAGGTTTTATCATTTGTATCATCTAAGAATTGTTCATTTATGTAATGTAAATATGGTTTCCCCCTCGAAAAGATTTTTTCAAGTCTTTGATCTATCTTTTCTATTACTTTGTGAGCTGGTTGCATAACCTATTACCCAATAGGATTAAGAAAATTTTCTCATATTATGAGATTTGAGTGAATATCTTCATGAATTCCTGGGGTCCCAGTTGAGGATCCAATCACATTGTAGTAACTATCATTTATAGTTTCTAGTATTTTAAAAATTATTTTCCTTAATTTATCTTAAAAAAATGAAAATCTAATGATATTGTAACTACCAAGTGGAATCCAAATAGACACTAAATGAAGCTATTGATGTAGCTTATAATTGATCTAAAATCCCTAGCGGTAAGGACTTTTTGATTTTTGAACTTCGTTAATTTTGAATGTTTGAACTTGATTAGAATGTTGTAGATTTTAGAAAACATGATCTAGGAAGCTATCCTATTATTGGTATCTATTGACAAAGAATATTGAGAATCTTGAGAAATCCACTACCATAATTGTGACTTTGCATACTATTGGATAACAAACTATTCTATGAACTAGTTAGTTCTTTCTCACATAATTATTTTCTTCACTATTTCTTCCTTCAATGAGTATTTATTAGAACAAATAATGAATATTCTTTATTTTCTATAGTAAGTTAAAAATTTCATTGCTAGGAAGTCAACTAGATATTTTCTTGATCCAACTATTGTTGTGTTTTGTATCTCATCTCTTCGTATCCTCATTGATATTTCAAAATTTATTTAGATTAAAATAGCTTCAAATTTTTTATTTAGACAAGTATATTTTTTTTTCATGCCACCTAATGTGATATTCCTTCAATATATCACAACATCCAAAACAATAAAGCATGGTTGTTGCGATAGAACCTAGATGGGTCTCTTATCCCAAAAGGTGTGAGGTATAATTTGGACCTCATACTATAAATAACCGTTGTGAATGTTGTTGGGTCATTTATCCATGAGAATGTCACTAGTTGGTAGGTATTCAATGATGATATGCAGGTAGTGGAATTCCTGACCAATGTGAACATGTTTGAGGATGTTATTATTGAGGAAGAAGACACAACAAGAAAAAAATAATAAATTTTCAAATAAGGGTAATCCGATCCCCGAAGGGGTAGTCTCTCTTGAAAATTTCCTTGATATGAAGGGTCATATTCATGCAACCACAAACACTAAAAATCATAGTCCTATGTTGATGCACAAACTTGTAAATTTTGGGACTAACTAGAACCTAATGTTTTTCAATCTAAGAATGCACTACTCATTGAGAAAAACTCACACATTTGTCAAGATTTTCACAAAATATAGAGATATCCTTGTATGCACTTATAACAACTTGAAGATGGAAAAAAATCACATCATACAACACATCATTTCAAATCAAGGATAATTCCATTCCATTTTAGTAGAAGATACATGAGGTACACCCTATTAGAGCCAAAAATCTAGAAAGAACTGAAGAAGTTAATATATGCATTGGGAATTGTTAAAGTCAGATAGTAAACATTGATCTCAAACCTTTTGCCAATGAGAAGGAAGTTGGGTGGAATTAGGATTTGAGTGGATTTCATAAACTTGAAATGAGTATTTAATAAATATAATTATCCTAGGCCTCCTATGGAATATATCATCAAATAAGCCTTAGGCTTTGAAATGTTTTATGTGCTTAATGGATTCTCAAGTTATAAATATGTCTTAGTTTCACAAGAAGACATGATCAAGACCACTTGTTACACCAAGTGGGAGAATTTTCCTTATAAACAAATGTCTTTTGGGGTGATCAATGCTCGTGCCACTTTTAAGTGCATCGTGGACATATAGGAGCATTTTAGGGTCCAACATGGTGGTATATCTTGATGATATCACCATATTTAGCCCAAGTGAAGGTCAAGTCATCCATACTGCCTAAAGAAAATGTTTTAAGGTTCATAAAGCATGGGATTTTTTCTCAATCCAATGAAGAGTATTTTCATTATAGATGAAGGTAGCTTTCTGGTCCATGTGATATCCAATCAAGATATTTTTGTATACATAGAAATAATAAAAGTAACTAAATAGATACCTACTCCCTATAAAGATATTTAGACACTTAAGAGTTAGTTAAGTTCAAATTTGTCTCATGTGTCTATTTGGTAAAAGTGTGTTTATTTAGTATGAATTAATTGCAATGTAATATGATGGTCACAATATGTTTAGACATAGAGTGATCCAACGACTCATATTATCCTTGATACTAATGGCTATTGATCCATGGATTAACGCTCAATTTGTCCATGATATCTATTTAAAGTTCATGGAGTTACATTGCTAGTGACCCATTGTGAAAACTATCTTATGTAAAATACTTTCTTTTGCATTAATAAAATTGCCCCAAGTGGTTGTATTTCTAGGGTTATGGATTATTTCCCTGTGAAAGGAATCTAACCACATAAAAACATTGGCATTGTGAGCTATTACTGGGCTATGTGAGTGGATATTGAGGGTATTCGTCCTATATGGAATATTCTATTTATCCAAACATGGTATTAAATTCGGTTTAAAGAACTGCTCTTGCTGGTGATCTAGATCTTAAAGACAATGTTGTTGCATTTGTAAGATTTGCTATTTATGTACTATTTTAGCTTAAACAACATATTCCACTATGTCAAAAATGTTATTTTCATGTAGGAACACCTTTATTTTCATCCAATAGTGTGTCTTTTTTCTCGACATACACATTTTTCATCTAATTCAGAGGTACATAATTCAAATATGCCATTTTTTATTTTTTATTTTTATTTTTATTTTACAAAATTCACATTTTGTCTTTCAGTTTATATTCCCAGTTTTCTACTCATATGTTTTTTTCCCTATTCTCTATGTGATCTAGGAATATTAGAAACAAAGCATAAAGTGTTTTCCTCACCACATGTTCTCTTTGTCGTGCACTTTGTGCAACCCTAGAAAATCATAATCAACAAGAAAACTTGTATTTTCTAGCTAAGTTAACTAAGATATAACCCCTTTGTTGTGAAGGTTTAGAGTTTTTTTTGCCCATGGTTTTGTTTTTGAAGAGCATATATTTTCTTGAAAACACGTAGTTCAAGGTAGAGCTCCAACAACAATAACTTCCACTCTCCTTCACTATTATTGTTGTGTTTTTTGCAATAGCCCACTTGGTTAAAAGTTACTTTATTTAGTAAGAAGTATTGAGTTCAAATCTCCTTTATTTGAGTTACTTTCAAAAAAATTCATGCAAACTGAAGCTATTTCATAACCTTATTGTAAAGTGCATTTCACTTCTCCTATAAAAATGAATTACTATAAAATAACTTTAATCTTTTTCTAAGTTTTTTTTTTTTCATGCAATTGTCCTTTATAAATTAAATTCATTGTAAGATTGATTCTCACTTGTTTTATAAAAGTGGATCACTTCATAAAGTAATTTACTTGTAAAAGTGAGCTTATAGGCAAAGCTAGTGCGGGAAAATAATTTTTTGACTTTTTTACCAAAATCTATTACCATGTGATAATTGAAAAAGTTGTTTTCCTACATCTTGATGGAATCACGGTTCTCCTCTGGTGTGACGGTTAACGTTTGACCTAATAGACCACTTTCTCCCTCTCTAGTGTGTTCTTGGAAACCCTATGAGATCTAATGGCTCCTTTTCCTTAGCACTCCACTTTTCCTCTCTTGATGGTTGGAATTCGATCTTCATCAGCTTCTTTTAGTGCTCTTCCACCTCTAGTCCCTCACTCCAGCATTTGAGAATTTTTCACACTTTGCTGCCTTGCTTTTAGATGCAACTTTTCCCTCCACGTTTGCTTCTAGTGTGTTGTGTGTTTCCCCTCCCTCCTCCATGGAGGGCTCTCATCTTTCTTTGTCTCTGGTATCTTGCAGAGACATTATGATATATGCCCCTAGCATATCTTCTTTGAGTTCTATTTGTAGTTCCCATTTTTTTGTGATTCCAATCTATGAAGATCTTATCATCAAGGTTCTTATGGTGGTTGAATCTCTCAGTGAGGATTTTTTTTTTTGAAGTTGGATTGATTTGTAGGTTCAATGGTTTGTGGCCAAGGCTCGTAGACCTTCAAACCTAGATTTCAATTAAGTGGAAGCCTTTTATTTCTGATTATATTAACATGTATCCTCTATCCATGGGATCATTTATAGCGGAATTTGATAAAATAAAAGATAGAGCTTTGATCTCTTATTCTGGACCATGGTTTTTGGGCATTGTAAGGATCTCTTTGCAATCTTGGTTTCCCTCTTTCGATCCCCTCTTAGCCTCAATATAGTTAGATATGTTTGGGTAAGACTCCCCAACATTCCTTTGAATTTATGGAATCTTTCATCTTTAACTACAATCGGAGAATGATTTAGGAAAATTCTATTATTGAAGCAAAGAAAAAATAAAATTTAATGCCCACATATGCTCACATATGTGTGGAAATGGATTTCAGTAAAAAAAATTCTCCTTAAATAAATTTAATAGGTCTTGGATATTCTTGGACATATAAAGTGGACTATGAAAACTTGACTTTTCATTGTGGAGCTTGTTATGAGATTGTTCATTCTCTGAAATATTTCCCCAAAGATGGGAAAATAGAATCAATGAGATCAGGCAAAAACCCTCATTGGTGGGATGGTTCTGATCGTGACCACTAGATAATATATAAAGAAGATTCCCTTCTAGTTTCTAGCTCTGAGGAAAATTTGAAAAAAGAGATAACAAGTGTACATTCAGGGACCAAAATTTTAGTGGCCATGGGTGACCCAGGTCTCGCACCTTCATCAATCAACAATGGGAAATTTATTTCGTGGGCAGACCAAGTAGAGGAAACTTCTCCTCTTGAATGCAATATGGATACCAAGATTCAGGCCCCATTAAGCATGCGTGACAATTCATAATAAAAAAAGAATGGGGTTTGGACCCATAGGTTAAAATAAATATGAAAACTTCTCCGGGAAAGGTGAAAATACATCCATAAAAAATAATCAAATAGGGTGTATTGTAAATTCACATGGATATTAGGAGTTTTCTAGATAATTTTCAAATGGAACATTTTAAATATCATGTAGAAAGTGATATTCATATAAGGTTTATGTTTTCCCCTATGTTCTCTAACCTAAATCTTCAAGGATTCTTGGTCTATTTTCTCTCATTTTTGTTTGTTTGTTTGGCCCCTTCCTTTTTAATGCAAATTACTAATAATTTCTTTTTTTTAAAATCCATTATCATGTGGGTCAACTTGTACTTTCCATGTGGATTTTTTCTATTGTTAATTGATTTTTAAAATACGGAATCACTTTAACATCTAAAGACCATTTGCAGTGATATTATTTTAAAACAACCTGTTTTTTCAAGAGCTTTCTATTCAGATGCTCAGTTTCATCTTTTGAAACCATATTATCTACATATTAAAGGAGGATTTTTCTTTTTGTTGCAAGGAATCCTTAGTGCTTGGAGTGGCCATATTAAAATATGTAGATAATATGGTTTGAAAATATAATGTGTATTCCAAATACTAAGGTTTCCTCACAACAAAAAGGAAAATAGGGGTTCCAGACCATCTCAAATAACATCTACTCCTAATGGTGACAAAGTAGAAAAACCAAAGAGTAAGAAGACTGATCAACATTGAAACTATTGCGGGAAAGATGGTTATCTAGATTCTAAATTCTTTAAAAATATGGGTTATTTGCAAGTAACAATGGAAAAGCACATCAACATTCATTCTTCTTCTAACACTTCTTCTCATGGATTTGCACATTTTGATTTTGGTTTCTACTTCAATGCAACCTCTACTTCTTCTTCTAGTGAATGAATTATTCATTTTGAAGCATCTTATCATATGGCTAATGATAAATCCATTTTTTATTATATTCATGATTATAAAACCAAAAATATATTTTGGTGATGATTAACTACTTAGTGTTGCAAGGTATAAAAAAATTCAAGTAGATAATGGTCATTTCAATGATGCATTATGTGTTCTAAGTCTTTCCAAAAATATTATATTAGTATATTGGATCACTCATTTAGGTGAAGGTGAAATAGTAGAATATTCACCCCATCAAGTTTTAATTAAGGATATTTAAAAGATCCTAAACATGTCCCTTCCATTGAAATAGTTGATGATATTGCACAGTTGTACATGTTTGATAACTTTGGGTCATCATAGTTTCCCTCATATTTTATGGGTCGTAGTGATAACTTAAGTAAAATTTGTCATGAGTGATTTGTTCTTCTAAACTATCTCTAACTACAACAAATACATAATCAAAATATGGTGACTCGTTTTCCTCTGATATCTTGAAGAGATGGTGTTTGTGTCGGTTGTGTTGTCAAAAAACATCATTGGGACAATTTTGGCAAACATGCCTTATCCTCTTTGTAGTTTTTTCACAATTATTTATATGGTCCACATTATTCTCCTTCCATATTTAGGATCAATTACTCATTAACTTTCATTGATGACTTCTCTAGAAGAACTTGGGATTATTTATAAAACATAATAGCGAATATTTTAGTTGTCCTTGGCCTACAAGGTGCTTGTAGAAAAAAAAATATAGACACCAACTAAATTTTTTAAGAAAAGATAATGGAGGTGAATATGTCAACAATAAATTCACAACCTATTTCACTACACAAGGATTTCAAATGTCACATGTTGTTCAATATACATTACAACTAAATGATGTTGTTTAAATAATGAAACATACATTAAAAGAAATACCTAATTGTGTGATTCAATCGAAGGGGTTATGAAGAAGCCATCAACTGTGAAAATTACACATTAATTCACACTCACATAAAGGCTTTAAGAAATATAACATTAGAAGAAGCATGGACTAAACTTAAGCCAAATGCAAGCAACTTTTGTATCCTTGTTAGTGTAGCATGGGCTCACATTCCTGCTGAAAGAAGGAAAGATTTACAACTTAAAAGTGATAACTTTTATTTTGTTGGACATTCTAAAGATGTAGATAGTTATTGAATTCTTTAATCTCACTCTAATGAAATAATCATTAGAAGTGATGTTAAATTTGGTAAAAATTCCTAATTTGATAGGTGTTCCCTCTTCAACCTACAAGCCATGTTTAACAGTTTTGCCAACTTATCTCCCTATTATGGTTTCTTCTTCAAATGATGATGCCAGGGATGAAAATCAACTTCCTCCTATTCAAATTCATCCAAATGATTCCATTGAAAATGAACCTATACCAACACAAAAACATTCAAAATGCGTTCATTTGACACTTGAAGTCGCTAGTGACCTTGTTGGCGATCTTACAAATTAATGTTGAACTCATTAAAAGTTATAGTGAACCTCATCTCTTTTGGATCAATTTTCCAAGACTTATGATCTAGAAACACTTACAAAATCCTTAGGACATTTAGATTGGGAAAAAGTAATGAATGAAAAATATAGTTCCTCGATGGAGAATAATACTTGGGAACTTGTACCTCTTCCAAAAGGAAGAAAAAATGTAGATATAACTAGGTATGAACTAAGTATGGATTAGATGTAAGTGTTGAAAGACATAAGGCCTCATTAGTTTCTTAAGGATTATCTCAACTTTAAAGAATTGAAAATAATGAAAGCTTTGTCTCTATAGCCAAAATGATTTCCATCCACCTTGTTCTAGCCTTTCTTGCCTCAAATAGATAAGAGCTCCATTAGATAGATGTTAAATTTACCTTCTTGCATTAGGATATACAAGATGAAATCTTCATGGAACAACCTCTTGGCTATGTTTAGAGTGAATCTAGCCTCTTTTTCCACCTTAAGCAATATCTCCATGGTCTTAAGCAAGCTCCTTGAGATTGGTTTGAAATACTGGGTAGCTTTCTTCTTGACACCAACTTCTTTGAATGTCAGCCTGACCCCATTGTCTACACCAAAAAAGTAGAAATACAGATCATAATGCTTGTCCTTTATGTTGATCACCTTATCCTCACTGGTAGGGACCTGTTGTGGCCAGCAACAACCCCCCTTTTTATTTAGCATTATTACTAATGCTAAATAAGAGGGAACCCTTAGTTAAAAATTTGAAAAAATTAAAAATTGCTTGTATTTCCTTTTTAATAAAACTTACCATCATAAACGTAGGAAAATATCCTTGAAAAAATCAAAAAGCCTAAGTTTCATGATAAGGTAAGATAAAATCACTCCTTAGGAAATATCGCATCGCAAAAAGGATAATATGATACCTCCTTACAAGCAGAATTCTAAGATCACGAGATCGCGATGCGAGATTACATATTGAAAAACATATATCGCATCGCATGCATCAAAGACCGCTTATGCTAAAAACCCCAAACCACCGATATGTGATGGCGCATATCGCAAAACCGCATTTTGCAGAAAACATATTAACAAAATTGTCATATGCCGCGATCCTGCGATATTGCGATATTGCGATAGAGTGGCAAAGTGATATTGCAATAAAGCGGCGGAATGATATCGTGAAAATGTGATACAACGATATGCGATATTGTGAAGCAAATCGAAAAATCGCTTCATTGCGAATCTTTTGGGCTCGTTATTTGAGAAATTTTTTTCCATAAACCGAGACTTGGTTATGCGCTTTAATGCTAATTAATGAGTTAGTTGCCAGTTAATGAAATATGGTTTTGTGCTTATCAAAGAGCCAGTTCACATAAGGCGGTATAATTTTTGTGTCTTCGACATTTAAAGCTTTCCCATCACCTTTCCTTATCATTACTCTCACCTCAGTTGTAAACTGCAAGAACGAAGAACAAAGAACTATACAGAGCAATATACAGGATATGATGGGGAAGAAAGGCAAAGCTTCGAGCTCTGAAGGCAAAGAAATGTCGCCCTTGTATACAGACATCACCTGTAACAGAGATGTTGGTATCACTACTTGGGAATGCATGTATAATTTACTTGAAGAAGAGAATCCCAAGGTGATGGAGGTCACGGCTACTGCAAGTTCACAGGGGTCTTCTGAGGCATCAGTTGTAGATTTAGCTTGTTCGTTCTTGCATCGGATAGCAGCGAGGCCCAAAATTCTCCCCTACACCGACATGGCTAAAACATCAAGAACAGATAATTCAAAACTCAGGGTCAATGATTTATCGGCTCATTCACTCCACAAGATTTGAAGCTCATGTACCATTTACCAGAGCGAAAGCTGACTTATAACAAATAGTTGATAGAGAAGTTTTCCAAAGATAATGAAGACCTAGCAGCATGTACCAAAGATTGGTCAAGGAGAGATGAACCACTAAAAAGAGATAAACATGGTATGTATAGTGTTGGTTCTCTCACTTCCCTATATTGATTTGCTGCTGCTATGCTCTGTAGACTTTTCAGGAAGCCAGATATTAAGAAATTCTCATCTGAATGGCTACCATTATTGGATGCCACCGTTAATGCTACTGTTATGGATTGGTCTAAAATATTGTTTGACAACTTAGCCACTGCCATCTTAAATTACCGGTTCTCAGAGAATTTATCCCCCATTCTATTTATCGGCATATGTAATGGATGCAATTTGCTATGTTTCCAAGTTCCCTTTAATGGGAAGGAATTGGACGACTCAAGACCCCTTATCCATTCATGTTTATCACAAAGAATTGTGGGATTCTAAGTTCACTCCATTTTTCTACAAGATTTGTCATGGAATCATGTTGCCCCTATACAAAATGTTGTATGATAAAGATGCTCCAAGATGTTCTCCTGAAGCAGAGGTAGATATACTCCTTGTTGCAAGATGGTTTGGAGAAGAACTATTTACATATGTCAGGGTATTCGGAAGTGTTGCTTCCCCTCACGTCTTACCCTTGTATGTTCTTGACAAACTCATGGCACGAGAAATTTCTTATCAAACCTGCGGGGAAGGAGGTTTGACTAAAGATTTGAAGGACAAAAAGAAGGCTATTTGGCCACAATTTCCTCTAGCCTGTGGGGCCTTTTCACTATTTGATGTAGGCCATGCATTCAAGGAAGTAAACAACATAACATGTCTACAATTGCTCAAGTTTCCAGGAAGACCGTTCAACCCTCATGATATTGCTAAGAATTTCACTGTTGCAGTCAAAATAAAGGTGTTTTCTAAAGAGGATGATCTTTTTGATGACATATTCCAACAGAAAAGTACGCTTGAAGAAATTTTGCATTCAGCCCAAATGCGATTCCCTCCAACAGAATTTCAGCAGTTCAAGATATACAGGGAGAGGAGGTTAGCTAATATTCCTTTGGAAAAACTACGCATAGAATCCGTAAGGGAACCAACTCCAAGTATTAGTCTCAGTGGAAGTTCAGGCACAGATAGATCTAAATGTAAGTCTGGGAAAGAAACATCAAAACATTCTAAGAGATCAGAAAGTGACCATGGTAAAAGCGAGGGGTCAGTAAAGGATACGTCCCAATCAAAAGAGCTCCCAGAGCAACAGGGTTTGACCTCTCCACAAATAGATCCTTCCCCTCTCATTGTTCAGCCACCATCAGTCAAAACTGCGCTAGATAAAGAATGGGAGATCTTCAATGACTTAATCAATCTTGAAGGGCAAAGCACAAAGACAGGAACAATTAGCAATGTCTCAGACATGGAACATATTCCTATCATCCCGTCCTCTGAACTTATACTCAAGATAGAGGAAATTCCTCCTCTTGATGTATTTTATAGTCCACAACACAAGGAAGTAGTGAGAAGGAAAAGGAAGAAAAGGAAATTGGAAAACGTGCTCTCTCATGATGCAGAGCAATCAGATGTCCTATGGCAAGACCCTACTACCAATCCCACTGACAATATCACCAAGTCATCTCAGATCGCAGGAGCATATGCCTCTGCAACTATTAACAAAGCATCTGAGGTGCAACAACTACTAAAAGAAAAGGAAGACCAGATACAAGTTTTGCAACAACAATTGCAACAAGCCAACGCCAACAACGAAGCACAGAAATAGCTTGAAAGACTACAACAGGACTTCCAACAAATTCAGATAGGATACCAGAATAGTTTGGCTGAGAGAGAGAGAAAAAGTTACAAGATGTGCAGGAAATGCATAAGGATGATCCTAAACTTATTGAATTCATCGCAGAATCCATTTCCTTGAACGATCAACTATTACAACAACAGGAAGCATTGAGCCAAAGAATATCACAGTGGAACTCGTATTGTGAAATAAGTGATAAAATCACTAATCAAGTTGTGGATTTACGACATGATTATGATTTAATTGATAAAAGAGTTACCGAATATTTGGCTTGGCAAGAAACAAAGGAGGGAAAAAGAGCAGGTGCACCAATAATCAACGACAATCACAAAGAAATGATCTTTAACAAATGGGATGCACAAATTAGAAAAGCAGAGCAAGCGGTAGAAGAAGCAGCCATGGCAGCAAACAGTGTGATTGACTGCATAAATGAAAATTTCCATAGAGCAAATTTGATCTCAGAAACCACTCTAGGGTATCTACCGAAAGCACAACAATTGCAAATAGGTTGGAGACAGAAGTCTCAAGAAAAGGCAAAATCAATCAAAAGATTAACTAAGTTGAATTGGGATTCTTACTGGGTGTATTTGGTAAAACCACACAGCCAGTGTATGACTCTCAAATGCATCATCAATTCTGCTGAGAAGATGGTGCCAGCTCTTGCTGATTCCGTTTCATAGGACAGTTGAAGTCTGAAGTCGGCCAGCCGACTCTTCTCAAGCAAATGCTGAATGCTTACGATTTCAAGGAGCAGATACAGAAATAGTTAGTTGTTAATTTTAGATTCAATATTAGTATTAATTTTGCTTTATTTTTTCCTAGAAAAAGGACGGTCATTTAAACCGTATCCTACATTTTTGTAATAAGTTATTTTTAGATTTAGTTCAGTAGTATT
>APFE031326817.1:97659-126585 GCA_000404065.3 Pinus taeda | reverse complement strand
ATTTAAACCCTTCTCATGCATTTAGAGAAGGGTCCAAAAATTTATCAAAAACTTGTCCTCAGAACATGCACTTTTGCACCCTCCGAGGAGGTTTTGATGAATGAATGGAATAGGATTTATTTATATGTCCATTTAATATCTGCTACTGATGTTGCACTTTTGTACTCTTAGTGGATGTTGGATTAAGAAGAGATAAATCATTATCGCTTGAAGCTCATGAGTAGAACTAGTTATAAATGGTATTTCTATCTCTTAACTATTTTTGCCTTTGTGTCAAAGTGATATTCATGTTCAGTTGTTTATATATTGATGCGTGAATGCCTGAGTTATCATTTGGCACTTTTGTACAGTGATAACTATTTATTTATGCTTAATGTATGAGTAGCTTATTATGCGATATGTTTTTCACAACTGTTTCATCTAACTTTTTATATGAAGTGGTTTATCTATATTGAATTCTTTTCTCGTAACAGTTGAATGATCTTTATTACCAATTGTTATATGAAACCATTGTAGATCGTATAATAGAAGGATTTCACCCTGGGTTAGTGTAGACTTAGACATTTCTGTTTGTTATAATACAATTGCATGTTATTAGATTAGAGCTAGAATTACAACATCTCACTTAGAAACTTTTAGAAAAGAAATATCAATCCTTCACACATACACATAAATTGGGAAACGGGTCCCATATCCCCAGTCGGACCCACTATACCAAATGGAAAAATACTGAAAAATATATATCAACTAATAAGACAATAAAAGTACCCAATGGAAATAAAATTCCTTTTATTATTATAAGAGATTACACCAGATGGAGAAGAATGTAGATTTGGGTCTAAAGCATCCCCCTCCATGGGATGGGTTCTCTCAAGTTTAAGGAATTGAATACAATGAAATTTTTCTCATTGCCAAAATGATTTCCACCCACCTTGTTCTAGCCTTTCTTGCCTTAAATGGATAAGAGTTCCATTAGATATACGTTAGATTCATGTTAGGTCCCTATAATATTAGTGATTCCCCCATCACTATTGTCATTGTAGCCCCTTATTGTTATTGTTGTGCCCCTATTGTCCCCATATTGTTATTATTGTGCCCCATAGAAGCCCACTAGTGTTATTTTTGTGCCCTTATATTATTATTGTTATGTAGGCTCTGGTTATATTATGACCCCTTAGACTCCTATATATGGAAAGGAGGTTAAGTCATTTGAATCATCCAAGAATTTTTCATTTGTGTAATGTAAAGGAGGTTTCCCTCTCAATCAGGCTTATTTTGAAGTCATTCATCTATCGTTTCTTCTATTTTGTGAGTTGGTTCCATAACATTTGGTATCAGAGCTTTGGATTCTATGGTTTCACTACTTCAAACAGGCCATCGTGGAATTTTCACTATAGCATTTTTTATATCAAGCATCAGAAGCTGAAGAAAAACACATTTGAGACAAAACCATGATGAAAATCGTGGTCAAATTTCATGTTGTTTATCACTATAGTTTAGGAGATATGAACCAAGGAAGTTAGGGATTTTATTAGGATCCCAAAATCCATCTCAAATGGGTGGTCTTGGGACAATCTTCATAGCTTTCTCTCTGAGCATCAAATTCAATTTTTGTAAAAATTGATAAAAAGAGGATAGGCGTTAGGTTTTTGGGTATCATTTTCAGGGCCTAAGGTAATAACAATGACATGTGGCACTTCGTAAAAGTTCGATCTATTGAACCAATCTATAGTTAGGTCATTGTGGGAGATTGGGCATAGCTCTTTCTTGGAAAACCAAATCTTGATCCAATTTTTGGCATTGGAAAGAGGACTCAAAGGTCCACCGTAGGACGAAATTTCAAACCTTGGAAATCCAAAATTTAAGAGATATAATAGATTCAATATTGAGCTCCTACAAAGAAAAATAATATGTGTTGTCTTTTTAAACATTTTGATAAGTTTTGTTTGAAAAAATAGTTTGAAGTGATTAAAAGGGCATAGTGAAGAAAATTATTATTAGTTGATGCCCCAAAGAAATAAGATGGAAACACCTAGTAAGAAACCAAAAATCTCTATTGTGACACATGAAGAAGAGGAATAAATGCAACATGATATATCAAAATTACGAGACAAGTGCAACAAATTTCACTCTCACAAAAAGTAACAGAAGCTAAGATGGATGGTTTGAAGAATGGAATCAATGGTCTGAAAGGCAACATTGAATATTTGAAGAAAGACATGGAAGGTTGGAAGGAAGGTTTCACAACGTTGCTACAAGAAAGGCTTCCTAATGAAAAAAAGGTAGTAGAGGAAACTCATGATTTGAACAAAATAAATATTAATCATGATTTGAAGAATGACAACATTCAATATTTGAAGAAAGAAGTGGAAGGTTTGAAGGAAGGTTTTACAAAGCTTCTAGAAGAAAGGCTTCCTAATGGTGAAAATGTATTAGAGGAAACTCATGATGAGAACAAAAGAAATGTTAATAATGATTTCATAGATTCTAACATTGGAATGAAGACCCACCATGTTCCAAATATTGATATGAGTAAGTTTGATGGCAAGGATCCCATAACATGGATACTATAGATGGAATAATATTTCGATCTCCATAATATGCAAAGCACACAAAAGGTACACATTGCAACTTTATATTTGGAACCTAATCAGTTTGTATGGTATCGATGGCTTTGCTTGCATAAACAAATTTTCACTTGGTCAATTTTACAGAGGAAATGATAGCACATTTTGAGGATATAAAGAGCAACACCTTCTTTAGCCAATTGATAAATCTTAAACAAAAGGGTTCAGTGGTGGAGCACATTGAGGACTTCCAAAAATTGAATATAAGGGTAAATGATATTCCAGAGGAGCATAGGATTGATGTGTTCATAGGGATTTTAAAGGATAACATCCAACATTTGACTCGCCTTTGGGAACCCAATTCATTAGAGAAGGCATTCAGGTTTGAAAAAAAAATTGAAAGCAAAAGTATGGCAACAAGGAAGCCTACCACTCACAACTATAAATATGGAAGTGTTGTTACCGCTATCATTGCACGACCTACAAGGTTGACACCACAACAATTGGAAGAAAAAAGAGAAAAAGGGCTTTGTTATAGTTGTGATAGCAAATACACTAAAGTTCATAATTGTGTTGAGAAGAAATTATTTTACATAGGTTGTGAAGAGGAGGAATAAAAGGAACAAGAAACATCAAAAGAGGAGGATATACACCATGAATCAACCCTAGAGAAAGAAGAAATGAATTTGACCATATCTTGTAATGCATTGGCAAGAATTACCACTTCTCAAACTCTCAAGATAGAAAGACTTATCAAGAATAAAAAGGAAATAGTGTTGATTGATTCGGGTAGTACCCATAATTTTATTCATTGTAAGATAGTCAAGGAATTGAAATGCTTCCTATATCTAGCACCAAAGTTTCAAATGATGGTTTACAATGGAGGAACAATAAACTACACTGGAAAGTTCCATAATATCAAGCTATCCATGGGAGAATATGTATTGAATAGTATTATGATTTCTATTACAATGGGTGGTGTTGATGTTATACTAGAAGTTCAATGGCTACAACCTTTGGGTGCAATAGATTTTAATTTTCAAGAGCTTTTATTGAAATTTTTTGGGAAAGAAAGGAAGTTGAATTAAGAGGTATCATAGGGAAACCAGGAAATTCGATGCTCAGGGAGAAATTCATGGTATTTTTCCCAAGGTCACATATTTGAGATAGAATTCGGGAGCCTACAAAAACCCTAACTTCCTCTATTCATATCTTTGAAAATATAGCGTGAGAAGATCTGAAATTGGGTCACGAGGTTCATCAAGATTGTGGCTCAAATGGGTTTTAATTTAAGATTCTGTAGAAGGATGGATCATGGCACATGTGTCTATATTATAGGGAACTCAACAAGCTCACTATTAAATATAAATTTCCCATTCCCTTCATTGATGAATTATTGGATTAATTACATGGAGCAACTAACTTCACCAAGTTGGATCTTCGTTTAGGATATCATCAAATCAGAATGAAGACTGAAGACATTCTGAAAACAACATTTAGAACTCATGAGCATCATTATGAATATTTGGTCATGCCTTTTGGCCTTACAATGCACCTTCTACATTTCAAGGTTTGATGAATTCCATTTTCAAACCCTTCCTTAGAAATTTTGTGTTTGTATTTTTTCATGATATACTAATCTACAACAAGTCTTGGAAGGATCAAGTTGAACATGTTGATAGGATGATCAAACTATTGGAGGAGAAATAATAATATGTAAAAACCTCCAAATGTTTCTTTGGAGTACAACAAGTGGAATATCTAGGTCATATTGTATCTCATGAAGGTGTTAAGGTAGACCCTAGAAAAGTTAAAGCCATCAAGAAATAGAAAATCCCCACATCCATAAAGCATATGTGAGGATTTATTGGGTTAATAGGGTATTATCACAAGTTTTTTAAGAATTATGGGAAAATAGTAGCACCTCTAACAACATTAGTGAAGAAAGATGCATTTTGTTCGAATTTAGAAGCAATGAAGGCCTTTGAACATCTTAAAGAGGACATGTGCCAAGAAATGGTGTTAGCTATGCCAGACTTCACAAAAACCTTTATTGTGGAATGTGATGCCTTAGGAAATGGAACTAGTGTTGTTTTAATGCAAGAAGGAAGACCCATTAGTTTTGAAAGTCATCAAATCAAAGGAAATTATTTATACAAAGCTATTTATGAGATGGAAATGTTGTCAATACTACATGCACGTAAAATATGGCGACCTTACCTAATTGGAAGACACTTCAAGGTAAAAAATATCATGATAATCTCAAATACTTTTTAGAAGAAATATTATCTTCATAAGAGAAACAAAAATGGGTCACAAAGATGTTGGGTTATGACTTTGAAATCATCTACAAAAAAGGGAAGGAAAATGTTGTTGTAGATGCACTCTCAAGAAAGGGCGAGGATGTGAAAGCATTGCTTTGTGCCATCTCTATCATCCAACCAGATTGGCAAAAAAAAGCAAGGGATAAATAGAAGAATGACAAAGAAGTGTGGGCACTCATTCAATTTTTTTAGAAATATCCTAGTACATCTAATGCATTTGGCTCGAAAAATGTTTCGTTATGGTACAAAGATCACTCATAGCTCTATAAGAATTCCAAAATCAAACAAAAGATCCTTCTAGAATTGTACACCTCTCCCTTAGCAGGGCACTCAGGATTTTTAAAGCTACCATAGGGTTAAGAAGGAATTATTTTTGGATGACCTTAAATATGATATTAAAAAGTTTATGGCAGAATGTTTGGTTTGTCAACAAAATAAAGTTGAGACAATTAAGACGTTGGGTCTATTACAACATTCATCCATTCCAAGTCAACATTAGGAGGAGTTTTGAATGAATTTTATCACAGGTTTACCCAAGTCCGAAGGAAAGAGTGTCATCATGGTGGTAGTTGATAGACTTACCAAGTATGCACACTTTTGTGCATTATCTCATCCATTTAAAGCTAGTAGAGTTGCTACTGCATTTATGGAAACAATTCAAAAGCTACATGGAAACCCAAAGATTATTGTAAGCAACGAAGATCCCATTTTCATTGGAAATTTTTGGACCGAATTATTTTCTTGTCTGGGTACTTAGTTAGTTCATAGCTGATCTTATCTTCCTCAATGTCATGAGAAAGCTGAGATAGTGAAAGAAATGTTTGGAAGGATATCTTTGTTGCTTTATATCTGATAAACAAACACAATGGGTTAAGTGGTTGCCTATGGCTGAATGGTAGTTTAAAACTTCCTTCCATACTACACCAAAAATGACTCCATTTATGGCACTTTATGGATATCATCCACCATCCATCACAACATCTTTAAGAGAAAATTATAAGGTTCAAGCAGTGGAAGATCACATCGACATCAACAATAGGTTCTTCAACTCTTAACGGATAACCTCACATTGGCGAAAAATAGAATGAAACAATAGGTATATCAACATCGTAGTCAAAGAGGTTTTGATGTAGGTGACTGGGTATTTCTATGAATACAACCGTACAAATGAATGTTCCTGAAGAATTCTAAGAAAGATAAATAAATTATCACAAAAGTATTATGGTCCATACAAGGTGTTGCAAAAGATTTGTACTATGGCATATAAATTGGAGCTTCCTGCATCTTGCCAAGTGCACCCAATTTTCCATGTTTCATGCTTAAAAAAGGTTATAGGTGACAAGCTCCCAATTCAAACAATATTACCAGAAATTCATGAGGAAGGAAAAATCATATTGGAACCTAAAGAAGTCACAGAAACAAGAACTTGACAGCTACGAAATCAATCAATTTCAGCGTATCTCATCAAGTGGAATAACTTATCCACTGAAGATTTCACATGGGATCATGATAATTTTGTACTAAAGCCTCCATAAATACTCAAGCGATAAGGACAACACTTTTTTGAAGGAGAGGGGCATGTCAGGTCCCTATAATACTAGTGATTCCACCATTAATATTGTTATTTTTCCCCATAGAAGCCCACTATTGTTATTTTTGTGCCCTTATATTATTATTGTTATGTTGGCTCTAATTATATTGTGACCCCTTAGACTCCTATTTATATAAAGGAGGTTTAGCCATTTGAATCATCTAAGAATTGTTCATTTTTGTAATGTAAAGGAGGCTTCCCCCTCAAAGAGGCTTATTTTGAAGTCATTGATCTATCTTTTCTTCTATTTTGTGAGCTAGTTGGATAAAAATTCACCTTCTTGCATTGTGATCTACAAGATGAAATCTACATCGAAAAACCTCTTGGCTATGTTTAGAGTGACTCCAAAATTATTTTTCAGCTTAAGCAATCTCTCCATGGTCCTAAGAAAGCGCCTTGAGATTAGTTTGCAAAAATAGAAATCTTTCTTTTTGACACCAACTTCTTTAAATGTGATTATGACCACATTGACTACACCAAAAAAGTTATAAAGACATATGAAAATACTTGTTATTTATTTTGGTGAACTTATCCTTATTGGTAGATGTACCTTAATTCCTCTTATTATTTGCTTATGATCCACCTAACAATAATGAAAATAAATAGAAAAGTTACTAATATTCTTTAGATTTGCAAAACATTGTTATAAACCTTGCAAATAATGATATGAAATTACTGAAAAATACAAAACAACTAAGAAAATAAAGCCCAATGGAAATACAGTTCAATTATTATAAAATATTACACTTGATGGAGATGAATGTAGACATGGGTCTAAATCATCCTCCTCTGTGGGATGGGTTCTTTTGTTCCCTTCAATCCAGTGGTTGGTCTCTCTTTCGCTAGTTGCAATGAGAAAAATAGAGAATGTATGAATGAACTCAAAGTGGGACCTCAAATGATGTAGGACGATGAAATGGTAATGTGTGTAGAGTGAGGATAAAAATCTCTATTTATAATAAAATGTTAGGATAGATCTAGATCTAGAGAAATAATAAAAAATTATTAGACTAAATCAAGATCTAGCCATTAGGAATATTTTATTATATTTAAGGGAGGAAAATATTATTGAAATGGTTAAATATTTTTATTTAGTGGACTGACTAAAAAAAACGATTTATTGAGTTAATAAGAAAAATGATTAGATTAAAAAATAATGATTTATTGAGTTACTTTAAGGAGATATAGTCAAAGTAAGTTAGAGATAATTATTAAATAATGATTTAATAATTATCTCATGGAAGAGGATTTAAATAATTAAGGAATAATAAATAAATAATGATTTATTTAAGTATTCCTCGGTGATACAGTCAAATGGGGTTTTAAATAATTAGTAAATAATTATCTAATAATTATTTCAAGAGAAGTAAGTTAAATGATTAATGAATAATAAATAAATAATGATTTATTTAATCATCCATATGGGTGAGTGAAAATATTTTTAATTTTTACACTAAATGAGTAAATATGAAAATAACATAAAATTAATTAAATGAGTTTATGGGTTATTTTGAAGTGGGAAAACAGAAATAATTTAGGAAAAGTGGTTCTATAAATGATTTCCTAAGGTGAAAGTGGGTTTTATGTGTAAAACCCATACTACATGGTGTATTATGATCATCCTAGTGGAAAATGTCTAGGTGATCACTTTTTAGGTGATAACACAATTCTTGTAGATTGAGGAAGACATTTCGCTTTCCCAATCCAAGTATGTATGTGACTTGCTTGATTGTTTTCACATAGAATATTGTAAACCAACCCCTTCTCCCTTTCATTATGGAGTCAAGCTTATTGCTACCTGCACTACACTTGAAGTTAATGCTACTTTGTAGCATCAATTAGTTGGTACCCTCTTATATTTGACTCATACCCATCTTGATATTTCCTTTGTTGTTGGTCTTATTACTAGGTATATGAAAACACCACATGAAAGTAATTGTAAAGCAAAAAAATGATAACTTCAATATATTTAGGATACAATTCACTTTGGGATACATTAAAACTCATGAGGGACTCCTTTGTGGGTTGGTTTCACTAATTTAGATTGGGTTGGCAACCTTGATTATTAGAAGTCTGCTGTAGCCTATATTTTCATTCTTCATTCTAGACTTGTCACTTGGGCTTGTAAAACGAAGTAGGCTATTGCTATTTATTCAAAATAAGCATATTATAGAGTAGTAGTTAATGAAATTCAACAAATTTATGCATTCAATAGATCCATTTAGATTTTGGATTCTAGCAACAACATCTGACAACTCTCTAGTGCATAAATCATAGTGCCATCAAGATCACCAAATATCAAGTTTAACATTAGCCTAACAAATACTTTGAGCTAAAAATGCACTTCATCATAAAAATCATTCATGATAAAGTTATTTAAGTGCACTTTTTCCCTACATATGATCAATTTGTACAAAATATCACAGTATTAGAGAAGAAAATATTTCTATACTTCTATCTATGTTAGAGCTTCATGAAATTTTCATTAAAGGGGGATAGGCTCTAATGCCTCATTCCTTCTCCTATTGTTTCACCTTTGTAAATCCTTTAATCCTATCCCAATGGTTAATTTTAATGGGAGATGTTAGGATATTTAGAAACTTAGGAGTTGGTTAAGTTCATATTGGTCTAATATGTCTATTAGGTAAAAGTGTGTTTCGCTAGTATGCATTAGTTGCATTGTAATCCAATAGTCAGGGTATGTTTAAGACATAGAGTGATATGATGACTGATATTATCCTCAATACTAATGGTTATTAATTTATGGATTAAAACTCAAGCGGTGCATGATCTCTATTTAAAGGCATGAGGTTCCATGGATAGTGATCGATTGTGAGAACTCTCTTATGTAAAATATTTTCTTTTACATTAATAAAATTGCCTCAAGTGGCCACATTAGTTGGAGCCATGGGCTGTTTTCTTCTCAGATGATTTTAAAAATGTAAAAATACTAGCATTGTGATATTTTATATAGTTGTGTGATTGGTTATTAAAGGTGTTCTTCTTATATGAAATACCTTGTCTACACAAAACTCATAATAATAAGAATTTTATATATTATTTCCTATTAGAAATAAAATTTGTAAGAATATTTTTATATTATTTCACACAGATCATTAAGCTTATGCAACAAATGATTAAGAAGGAAACTCGTTTAAATAAAATTCCATAAAAAAGGATATTTACATCAAAATAAAGGATACCATAGCACACACCCTAGAATTGTATGATCCTCATTTCAACAAGGAATTTTCATTTTACATCTTCACATTTGACCTCTTGTTTTTAGTCATACTCACAAAAAAGTATGACTAAGGAGATGAAAGGACAATATCCTTTATAAGTATGGTTTTACAAGTTGTTTAATTGAACTATCTTGACAAAGAAAAGAAAGCCTATGAAATGTATAAGGTATCTAAGTAGTGTTTTCCATATATATTTATGAGCCATGTAAAATAAATAGTTCAACAACCTGTTGTAACATCATTGTTCATGCAAAACAACATAGGGAAATGTAAAGGAAATTGGATGATCTCTCTCTAGTATTATAACTTGGAATTCAAGCCCACACACACTATAAAAGATTTGAATTCAAACCCACACACAAAATAAAAGGTCTTGATGTGTGTAAACTCTTTGTTGAATCCTTAGACCTTGAAAATGAAGAAGAAGGAGGAGGGGAGAACAAGTTTTCCATGTACTCAATTAACACTCCTTGCACTTCCTAGTATGAAGAATCATGTTATCGGGAACTAAAGAAAAGTATGAAATAGGGTATGATAATTGATAATATTAATACCAAGTAGTGAAGAGTCATACAACTAAAAGCTTCACAATACCAACTAGTAAATCACATACTTTTCAAAAAGTACCAGAAAAGACTTTTCCTCCATTGTTTGGAAAATGAGAAGGTTCTCTTAGAAATGCATGATGGGCTAGTTGGTGGACCCTTCACAGGTGAAACCCCTATTAGAGTCGGTCTTGGAAATCCTCCATCAGAGATCAAAACTCTTTCTGCATTTCATTTTTAGGTGTCTTGCTCCATCCACTCAGCTGCATTCCGCCAGAGGCATGCCATAATTTGACAGAAGGGTCTCGTCAGTTCATTCCCCTCATGTCCTGTACCTGCTGGCTTAGGTATTTTCATCAAATTGATTAAAATCCATGACATTCAATGTTTGATCTTTTAATGGACAAGAGGGTTTGCAAAATTTTGTTCTCAAAATGCTTCAATAATACTTGCAGGCCAGAGGGAGGTTCAATAATTCACTCAAATGATGTTTCTGAGAAAAAAAAGATGCATTTTGGAAAAATAAGAGATATTTTTGTCCAAAATAGACCAAGGAAGAAAAACCTCCTTCGCGTTTTACACAGGTGTCATGGTTTCAGAGAAATGTCAAAAATACAATTGCCTCGAGAGAATTGGTGCACCTTTAAAGTGACCTTGGGAAAATAACAATTTCTCCTAGATTGGTTAGCCAAATTACTTCTTGATGATTACAATGATAACTAGACACCAAGATATTTCCAATGAGCTATCATGAGCTCAATTTGGAGTTGAATAACACCTTCAAAAGTTGACCGCAACAACACTCTGCCTTGAGGCAGCTTCATTGGGCACATTTTTTACCAGTCTTGGAATATTTGATTTTTGAAAAATAAAATTAACTCCAAATTGTAAAATTATAGTTTATTCCGAAATTTCACTCAAATACCTTTCCAACGCACCATCTTTCACCCAATTTGGACACCGGGAAGGCCTCCAAATGTCTCCTGCCAAATGCGCTATGCACAAGCTCTATGTGTCGCGCCCTGTCATGGGGCTTAGGATTGGGAGCTCCAAATCACAAATGGTTTGCATTTTTGGATTCAGCATGAAAAATCATGACTTCTGGTGCATGTCCAAGAAGTTTGGGCATGATTTGAGTCTCCACGACGTCAAAAACACTCAAAAAATGACCTCTCTGCCCCTATTTTGACACACAGGAAGCAGTCTTAGGAGAATGAAGATTTGGAGGGGCAAATGAGCACCAAATTCAGAAATTCCACTTGGGTTGGAAATTAGATAGGACATGCGTTCTAGAAAGCACACTTGGACACTATTTTGACTTCTACAGATACATAAAAATAGCCTCCAAAGTGGCGCGACGCATATAGACAAAAAGGCCAAATCACTTCCGCTTCCCGACATTTCGATTCACGACTTTCTCCAAGTGGGCCCGATCATCTACACATCAATTTTTTCGGCACCTAAGGTAAAATTTAAAGTATTTTCACTGGAGGATGGCTTCTATCCAAGTGGAAAAGGAAGGCGAGCAGTCACTCAAGCCATTTGTCATTTTTGTAACGCTGCACTTGTAACTAATGCTTGGCTTTCCACTTCCACTTTGTAATGATTCGAAAAACTCCCCAACTCTTGGTCATTCTATTTCCTCACGGCATAGTCTATTTATTGTATGCAAACCATTTGCGAAGGGTTGGTTGATTGTAATTTCTGGGAGACTATGGGAGAGAAACTCTGTTTCTTCATTGTATATTTTGACAGAGGATTAATGAAAGGCATCGGCTCTGTTTCATGAGACTCATGTGGTTGTGAGTGTAGCAAATGTGTTTTTTCTTATGTTTCATATGTATTTCATTATGTTTCATAGTTCATTCATATTCATTTCCAGTAATTTTTTTTTATCAAGATAAGGTAGAATTCATTTTTATTGCTCTGCCTGTGGGAAAGTTTCATGTTGTGTGTTTTTCTTCTGTTGAAAAGGATTCATGTTCTTATGCCCTTTTCACCCTCCTAAACAAATCTTTCCATTTCACATGATTTCAAACTTAATTGCTAGACTTTCCGCTTGTCTTGCGTCATGAAATAATCTGTGCCTTTGTGCTAAATTCTCTGCTCATTGATGTTCGTTGGTCCCATATATCCCAGAATCTCAGTCATTTACCAAAAATTGCCTCTTGTATCCATATTTATTTACTAGCCTAAAATCAATATTTCACTACAAGTCATCTCAGACCATATCGTTTTGTTTATTCATTGAGCATGACACAGAGAGAGCCCTCTATTGTTCTGGTAGGGCTAGCTACCAGACTGAGCGTGGTTTGTGGTTACCCTGAATTTTTCCTTCCTTTAGCCTAAGGCAGATTTAGGTGCTAACATAGTGGCAACTCACTGGGGATCAAAATGGTTTGCTTGAAGATTGTTTTGCCCCAGTACATCTATCAAGCTCAGATCTGATGGTTGATGGTGAACAACAATCAGACATAAGAAGACGACTGAAATCATTCACCTGGCGACTCCTTTCACTGAAGAATCCAGCGACCGGTGCTTCATGGTGATTCCACTGTAGAGGGATCAGTAGCTTTGAGATTTTTTAAAATGGAGCGGATTGCAAGAAGATACACTCCCATGAGCCGAGATCACATTCCAAGCTTCCCAAATAAAATTTCGAAGGTAGATTGGTCAAGGAATCTTCCTACGTTTAAAGATGATGGTAGGAAGGATGCTGCTTTACATCTAGTTAGATTTCACATGCATATTCGCAAGTTGAAGGTTGATTTTCCTGAAGATTGCTTGATGAAGATATTCCTGGCCACTCTGGAAGGTGAAGCCCAATCTTGGTATGAAAATTTGCCCGCTGCTTGTATTTACTATTTAAAGGATTTTCATGCCCTGTTCATTGAAAGATATAAAGACTCTTATGCATCAATGAATCTAGTTCATGATTGTTGCAAACATGCTTCTACTTTTATTAAAAGCCTTGAAAAATACTATGAGGATGATAATTTTATGATGATGAGATCATGGAAGCCCTGTATGAAAATCCCTTTCAGTAGTGTAAAGACGATCATGAAAATTTGCAGCATGATTAAGATTGTAGTACGGTGGAAGATGAAAGAATTTTGCATCTTGACAGTCAACAGGAATTACATGAAATGGATCAACAGTATGAGGAATATTTATATACACATTCACTTGAAATTAATGAAGACAATCATTGTTTGAGCAAAAGGAAACAAAAGGTCTTATCTCCTTTGTCTGAAGACAAGATAGATCAACTCTTGCATGGTTATGTTCCAGCTCAAGCTAAAGCGGATTTTCAGTGCACACATGGTCAAGAAAGTGTTGGTAAAACTTCTTCCTCTTTTGAAATGAATGACAGTCTGGTGAACAACTTTATAGATCAGCAGGTTGAAGAATTCCATATGGCTGAAAGTGATGAAAGAAAAAGTGTCGTTTCGGATCTGTCCATAGAAGAAGACATCATGCAGGGAAGTCCAGTTCTACTTTCAGAATGTGATAACATTAAGTCAACCCTTTCAGATCCAGATTCGGATTATGGTGACCAAGAAAACCTTGTACTAAGTCCCATGAAAGAGAATTCTTCTGTTAAAATCACCTAGAATGAAGAAAATAGAGTTTTGAATCCAAATGTTCTCATGTCATTAGAACAAAGCCTTCATAAAGAGGTAGCCCAGTCATGTCATGAACATCAAGATGAGAATTTTGTTCAAGTGAAAAAGATCCGGGTGAATTTATGGTAGATGATATAAATGATTGTGTTGGGTTTCAATAATCATTTGAAGTTTCTTTTCTCATGATTGATAGATGCAAAGACAATCTGCTTGTCATATCATATGAAGATGATCTACAATGTATTCAAACTTCAGTAGAACAGACCATTTAGGATTCCATTTTAGCTTCTTCTTCCTATGTTTCATGTTCTAAAATGTTCTTTGAAGAGGAAATCTGCTCATCTACTTGTTCAAAATTGTTTGAAGACCGGGAACCTACTCTTATTTATGAAAAGAGATTAGCATCACAAGAAAATGACACCTTGTTTCTTCAGCAGGAGGAAGGACCTTATGTTCTTCATGATCCAATGGCAGATTTGTTGCAGACAAAAGTGAAGGTCATTATTGCAGTATTTAGTCATGAAGGAGATCATGGTCAATTGTGTTTTTGGATGCCCAGTTACCAGTATCTGTTGTTGACCAGGAGATATGATCAGGATAATTAATCAAGAAGGCATCTGCTTGATTGGTTATATTGGAAGACACAATACACATGATTGTACATATTGCATTAATATGCAGGTGGCTGTCATCATAATTTGAAACCCTCGAATCTTGATGGACTGTTGCCATTGAATAAGTTTTGTTAGTTCTTATTTTAGTTAAGTCAGTCATGAGTCATTTCCTTTTACATTGAGTCAGTTTTTTCAATCATGTTGGTTCCATAATTAAGTTGTTCTGAGTCAGGTTTCGGTTAGTAAATGAGTCAGAGTCTTGTGTGGTTTGTCAAAATAATGGACTCCATAGCCCAATGGACGAAGGCACTGTCTGCTCTCCAAAAGATCTGCAGTTCTTGGCACCTCCAAGGAGCTACCATCCCCCATTGGAGCCAATGTTAGAGTCAGTATTGGCAGTCCTCCATCAGAGATCAAAACTATTTATGCATTTCATTTTTAGGTTTCTCGCTCCACCCACTCAGCTGCATTCCGCTAGAGGCATGCCATAATCTGACAGAAGGGTCTCATCATTTCATTCCCCTCATGTCTTGTACCTGCTGGCTTAGGTCTTTTCTTAAAAGTTATTAAAATCCATGACAGTCAATGTTTGATATTTTAATGGACAAGACTCATTTCAGTCATTAGGTCTAGGGTTTGCAAATTGTTTTTCTCAAAGTGCTTCAATAATACTTGCAGGCGAGAGGGAGGTTCAATAATTCACTCAAATAATGTTTTTGAGCAAGAAAAGATGAATTTTGGAAAATTTAGAGAGTTTTTTTTCCACAATAGACCAAATAAGAAAAACCTCCTTCACTTTTTACACAGGTGTCATGGTTTCAGATAAATGTCAAAAATACAATTGCCTTAGGAGAATTGATGCACCTCTAAAGTGACCTTGGGAAAATGAAGTTTTCTCCTAGCTTGGTTAGCCAAATGACTTTCATGATGAGTAACATGATAAATATACACAAATATCCTTCCAATGAGCTATCATGAGCTCCACTTAGAGTTGAGGAACACCTTCAAAAGTTGACCGCAACATCACTCTTCCTTGAGGCAGCCTGATTGGGCACATTTTTGACCAATCTTGAGAGATTTGATTTTTGATAGGGAAAATGAACTCCAAATTGTAAAATTCTAGTTGGGTTGGAATGTATACTCAAATACCCTTCAAACGAGCTATCCTGTACCCAATTTGGACACCGGGAAGGCCTCCAAATGTTTCCTGCAAACGTGCTACGCTCAAGATCACTTAGGATTGGGAGCTCCAAATCACAAATGGTTTACATTTTTGGATTCAGCATGAAATATCATGACTGCTGGTGCATGGCCAAGAAGTTTGGGCATGATTTGAGTCTCCAGGAGGTCAAAAACACTCAAACAATGACCTCTCTGCCCCTATTTTGACACACATGAAGCAGTCTTGGGAGAATGATGATTTGGAGGGGCAAATGAGTACCAAATTCAGAAATTCCACTTGGGTTGGAAATTAGATAGGACAATATTTCCAACAAGAACACTTAGACACAATTCGGACTCCTAGAGGTACCTCTAAATAGCCTCCAAAGTGGCGAGGCGCATATAGACAAAAAGGCCAAATCACTTCCACTTCGCGACTTTCTCCAAGTGGACCCACTCATCTACACTTCACTTTTTTTAGCACCTAAGGTAAAATTTAAAGTATTTTCACTAGAGGATGGCTTATATCCAAGTTTCAAAGGAAGGTGAGCAGTCACTCAAGCCATTTGTCATTTTTGTAACACTGCACCTGTAACTAATGCTTGGCTTTCCACTTCCACTTTGTAATGATTCGAAAAACTCTCCAACTCTTGGTCATTCTATTTCCTCACGACATAGTCTATTTATTGTATGCAAACCATTTGCAAAGGGTTGGTTGATTGTAATTTCTGGGAGACTGTGGGAGAGAAACTCTGTTTCTTCATTGTATATTTTGGCAGAGCATTAATGAAAGGCAACAACTCCGTTTCATGAGATTCATGTGGTTGTGAGTGTAGCAAATGTGTTTTTTCTTATGTTTCATATGTATTTCGTTATGTTTCACATTTCATTCATATTCATTTCCAGTGAAATTTTCTGAGTAAGATAAGGTAGAATTCATTTTTATTGCTCTGCCTGTGGGAAAGTTTCACGTTGTGTGTTTTTCTTCTATTGAAAAGGATTCATGTGCTTATGCCCTTTTCACCCTCCTAAAAAAATCTTTCCATTTCTCATTATTTCAAACTTAATTGCTAGACTTTCCGCTTGTCTTGCCTCACGAAGTAATCTATGCCTTTGTGTTAAATTCTCTGCTCATTGTTGTTCATTGGTCCCATATATCCCAGAATCTCAGTCATTTACCAAAAATTGCCTCTTGTATCCATATTTGTTTACTAGCCTACAATCAATATTTCACTACAAGTCATATCAAACCATATCGTTTTGTTTATTCACTGAGCGTGACACGGAGAGAGCCCTCTCCTGTTCTGGTAGGGCTAGCTACCAGACTGAGCATCGTTTGTGGTTACCCTGAATTTTTCCTTCCTTCAGCCTAGGCAGATTTAGGTGCTAACAACCACTAAAGATGATAACCATAGGGAAAGATACCACTAGTCGACATTATTCAAGGACTCATATGCTTTACCCAGAAGATATCCAGTTTGTTACAAGTGTGTTGGTTGCAAATGAATTCCACTAATCCTTTGCAACCCGTGATGGTAGAAGAATGATTCCAACAATGGATATTAGATGTAATTGGTGATATTTATGCCCATTAATCTAAGAAACATTGATATATACTAATACCCACAAAATACTTAACCTATTGGATGGAATATGTTTGCTAACCACAATCAAGAGTCAAGAGGTCATACAATTTCTTCTCTTTTAAATTATCATCAAGGTTGGTGTTCCGAATTTTGTAATCTTCAATAATGCTTCACCCTTTACATCTTTGGAATTAATATAATATGCATTAGAAAAAGGCATGTGTTGAGGAACTTTCCAAACTATTACCCCTAATGCAATGGATTGGCTAAGTCCAATAGTAAAAACCTATTTTGTATTATAAAGTGAACCATAGTGAATCAACAAAAGAGTTGGAATAATACCTTATTCAAGAAACTATGGGAAGGTTAGGAATTAGTAAATATTCTTTAAGAACTCACCCTTATTTCCTTTATTACATAAAAGAAGCCATACTTCAACTCAATATATTTATACCTTTCTTATAGTTATATAAAGACTACCAAGGCCAGTTGTGTCGAGAAATGAAAATAAGGATTAATACCTTGTTGAAACTTGAAGAAGAGGGGACCAAAGGAAGAAATAAGTTTTATATCCACCAATTGTTTTTCAAGAAATGGTTTGAAAATAAATATGCAGGTGAGAGGGAATTCATAATAGGAGACCTTGTGCTAAAATGGGATAAACCACATGAATATAAGGTAAACAAAGAAAATTTCAACCCTGATGGCTTGGCTGCTACTTAGACCTAGAAAAGTTAGGAATAGGAATATGTTGACTTCATAATTTAGAGCATGAGACTGAACGTCTCTCGGTGAATGAACAAATTATAAAAAATACCATTAGTAATGGCCTTAGTTTCCTTCATCTATATGTAAATATTCTTTCCTCTTTAGCTTCCCTAGTTTTCTTTCCTTCTCCCATTTAAATTTACAATTACCCTTATTTTCAGTTTTTGTACATAAATAAATCCTTCTTTGACATTTAACTCTCTATAATTTTCTCTGATAAAGGCCCTCCTCACTAGGTTGCACCTTTTAGGAATAACGTAGGTTGGACCATGAATCTAAGGATGATGTCTAGGGCTAGCTCATGATTATCACAGTGTCAAATTCCACCAATGGATAATGCTATTATTTTTTAGTGTAGAACACTCTTATAATAATTATAATGTTGAATGTAAACTAAATCAAGTATTGAGATGGTTAATACACCTTAAAGCATCCTATATAGTGTAAATCAAAGCCTCAATTTGAATTAAATGACAAAGACCGAAAAGTGATATTAAGGAGACATATCGATTACAAGGAATCTATAAAGTTTCAAGAACAAGAAGTTTCCTAGCTATATTGCACAAAACAAATAGGATCCTTCATCCACCTTATTGCCTAATTGAGACACATAAAATAAAGAAAAACTATGAAATGCATCGAAATATAAACAATTGAGAAAGGCTTCCTTAAAATATAGGATACACATGTATCTTTCCTTATGTTATGAATGCTAATTGGAAGCAAACTAAGGCTTGTGATCTCGGGGCTTCTTCTTTAGGGATATGGAAACTCGTGGGCAGTGGGGCGACACTAGGATTTTAGAGTAAATTTTTGGCCTCTCTATATCCTAAAATATCGCTGCCTCTATAGCATCAAAGTCCCAGATGAAGTGGCAAGCCTACATGATAATTTTTTCCCTTATAATCCTCCTTCTAGATTCGATCAATATAGGGAAAGGGAAGTTGATGTAGCTCAACATTCCATCATTTTAAGTAGCAGTACCCTCATGGAAATATTTATACACACTATAGGAACACTTATCACATCTAATTTGTCATTTGCTATTGAGAAACACTCAAAGATTCATAGGTTATACTAGTGCATCACCAATTTTGTGGTAGTTACAAAAACACCTCAAATTTCTCTATCATCTTTTCCTATAAAAAATTAGGGTTCCACCTACTAAAAATTCGCATCATTCATCTTCTAGGCTAGATTTATATTTCCTATGTTCCTCTCCCAACAAAGAAGGGAGAATAAGATAGTCTCTCGAGAAAAGAGAGAGCAAGGTTTGGGAAGGCCCTACTAAAGTGGTTGTATGAGCTGATAGGAATGGTCTCTATTGGAAACTAGATCACTATTGAGAGGGGGTTGAATCCATAGTGTGATAACTTATATAAATTTTCTCCAATTATTTAATCTTTAACATGAATAAATTAAAACGCATAATTAGAGATTAGTGCATCAAACATAAATCAGAAACCATGAAAGAAACCACACAATGGACACATGTGTTTCTAGTGGAAAACCAATCCCAGGAAAAAACCACCCTATTGCTGCTACACTGCTCAATATTTTATTATCTTCTGAACAAATTATACATGGATTAGCTCACTCACATGAGTTAGAAGAATCGACTTATTTGACAATATGCTGACACTATCAGACAAAAAGACTATTTCTCTCATGGATCTATGAACTACCATCCCCTAAAGGCCACCATGATCAATGATCCTATCCTTGTTACTCCTGAACTAACAACAACTATACAAACTATGATCTACTAGTACTATTAGAACCAATGAGCCTTGCCCAATTTCTGCCAAACTATCCAACCACCATTGGATGGAGAAATATCTTCCATCTATTGAATCTTCTAATCACTTTATACTCAAAGCCTCCACACCTTCACTTCCTCCATGCAAGCCTCATTTAGTATATTTTGAGAATGGATTCCTAAACTTGCTCAACATGACCACTACAACAACCTAGCATTAAAGATCAACCAAGTGATAAATTTGCAGCACAAGATGAAATCAAAACTCCACACAAACTCTCCACACTAGCTGGAAAATAATCTCCTCAAACTCTACACTAATCTACACCTCAACATCTCACTCCATGCATGATATCCTGGTCGAAACATACTTCATCTCACTGCTACTACAGCTGCAAACGGCTTCAAAAATTCTTCTCTAGATAAGACATGCAACTTGGAGGCTCTTCTCCAAGCTCCCACTCACTCCACACAACAACTAAACAATCAACCAACTCACAATGATCTTTCTCCAATATGTAAATGAACTGAAGTGCTCAGATCAATAATTACTCAGAACTACTGAGGTCAACAATCCTATTCATATGCTTGATTTGATCTGGACTCAGCTCATTGAATCAATCAATCACTAACTCCATTATAGTTTTTGATATTTTCAACTTTAATCCACTTCTGGAGGTCCCATGAACGTTTCTGATCATAAACCAAAAATTATGATCAAATAGGTCACCATAAACCAACAATTAGCTCAACAATGTGAGGAATGTGAAGCGATTCTCAACAAAACCCTCAGTCACACCCTTGACATAGTCTGAAATTGACTGGGGATATAACATCTCCCTCTAACCTATCTCCATGTGACTATGGCTTTCCGGACACACTAATGAACCATCCTCCATGTGACTAAGGAAAAATCCCAGTGAAAATATAAGTCCTTCGGTCCAGAACCTCTTCCACCTGTTAGACTATTATCCTCAGCTCTTGAACATTCCTCCAAACCTCTGTAACAAATTTTCAACTGATGAAATAGGCTAAGAATAAGTTAGGAACATGAAATACCTATTCTTCTGATCTCAACACCAATACCAATATCTCCATCTCCTCAAGAAACAACCATAACATATCTACCACCTGTAACATTTGTAGCAGCATCTCTGAAACGTAGAAGATCACCATCTTCAACACCTACAACATCAACATCACATCCAACACCCTCCAACACTGATAGAAGCACCTACAACATAATGAACCACTTCTCAGACATGTAGCATCATATGCAATGTCTCCTATACATGTAGATATATATGCATCATCTAGAGAAACACTCCAACCACCTACATCAACAACATCTACCATCAACACAACCTCAACATGTTTGGAATCCATCTCCTTGGTAGCCACAACATCATCTCCACTAGGTCTAGTCATAGGTATGTTGACATCAATGCCAACTAACAAGACCACCAATCATTGAACATAGAGCACTCATCACACATCCATATGACCAACAATATCTTCAACCCATTAACATCAATTCGAACACTACAATGCCAATAGGTTCTTAGTGTGATGTTCACTAGTAATTCAATTTGAAATATAATTTTGAAAATCTCACCTTGAAAGAAGCCAACCAGGGAGTCTTCCTAGTATAAATCACCCTTGTATTGGCCTTGGCACCCCTTGAGATGATTTTTAAGCAAGATTTTGAAAATTTGGTAAGCCCAATGATGTAAGGGATAGATTTTGCTTGGCCCAGTGATATAGGGCTCCAATCATGACTAGTCCAGAGATAAAAGTATGGTAACTTGGTCATCCCAGCAATATGGTACCCCAAAAATTGCTCAACCCAGTGAAATGAAACTAAATGATAATGCTATAGCTCAGGGTTTGGTCTTGCGACCTCAATTTTTCAATCCATCTATCACCATGATAATGAAAAGGTCATTAACATAACACTTGATCCTAATCATTACTGTGACAAAACACTCAACATATGACTTTATTCAACCTTTTCTAATATTTATCTAGATAAAAAATAACATAGAAACATAAGAAAATATAGATCAATGACTAGATAATAAGCCACTTTGAGGGGGAAACCTCTCTTTACATCACATAAATGAATAATTCTTGGATTATTCAAATGATAAGACCTCCTTGGTATATATAAGAGTCTAAACGATCAAAATATAATTTTTCCTACATAATAATAATGTAAGGGAACAAGAATAACAATAGTGGGCTTCTATGGGGAAAACCAACAACAATATGGGGGCTACACTAGTATTATAGAGACCTAACACACCCCTCGCCTTCAAAAAAGTAATGTCCTAAATGCTTGAGTAGTTATGTATGCTTCTATACAAAATACTCATCCTCCCATGTTGAATCTTCAATAGGTAAGTTATTCCACTTAATGAGATACTCTGAAATCAATCTATTGTGTAGTTGTTGAATCCTTGTTTCCATGATTTTCTTCATATCATTAAGTTCTGGAAATATAGTTTGAACTGGGAACTTATCACCTATAACATTCTTTAAGCATGAAACCAGGAAAGGTAGGTGTACTCATGAAGATGCAGGAAACTCCAATTTGTATGCCATAGTTCCTATCTTTGACAACACCTTGTAAGGGCCATAGTACTTGGGTGATAATTTATTATCGTTATTCTTGAGGGACATTTGTTTGTATTGGTGTATCTATAAAAATACCCAAACGTCCACATCAAAACTTATTTCATTGCAATGTTGATTGTATTGTTGTTTCATTCGATTTTGCATAGTAAGTGTATCAAATACCACCATGATGACACTCTTTCCTTCACATGTGGGTAAACCTATGAAAAAATAAATTGAAACCTCCTGCTAATGTTGACTTGGAATGACTAATAGTTGTAAAAGACCCATGATCTTACCTGTCTCAACTTTATTTTGTTGGAAAATCAAACATTTTGCCACAAACTTCTGAATATCAAATTTAAGGGCATCTTGAAAAAATTCCGTCTTGACCCTGTGGTAAGTTTTTAAAAATCTTGAGTGCCCTTCTATAAGAGAGGTGTGCAATTCCAAAATAACCTTTTTCTTTGAGTTGGGAGTTATTACACATAGATAATTGATATTTGTACCACAATGAAACATTTTTCCATATAAATGTATTAGGTGCACTAGGATCTTGTTGAAAATTTTGAATGCGTGTCCACATCTCTTCATCATTCTTCCATTCGTCCCTTTCTTTAATTATCTAATCAGGTTGGATGATAGAAATGGCATAGAGAAATGCCTCCACATCATCATCCCTTCTTGAGAGTGAATTTGCAACAACATTTTTCTTCTCTTTCTTGTAGATTATTTCACATTTGTAACCCATCATCTTTGTGAATCATTTTTGTTGCTCTTTTGAAGATAAGCTTTGTTCCAATAACTATATAAGGCTATCATGATTTGGTTTTATCTTGAAGTGTCTTCCAATTAAGTAAGGGTGTCATTTCTTCAAGTCATGTAGTATTGCCAGCATTTCTTTCTCATAAATAGGTTTTTGTAAATAATTTCCTTGATTAGATGAATTTCAAGAGAAATAGGTCTTCCTTCTTGCATCAAAACAACACAAATTCCATTTCTTGAGGCATTTTATTCCACAATAAACGTCTTTGTGAATTTTGGTGTAGCTAAGACTTGAGCTCGACACATTTCCTCTTTAATATGTTCAAATTCCTTAGTTTTTCTTGAGTCCAAAAAAACATATCTTTCTTCAATATTTTGTTTAGAGGTACTACTATTTTCCTATAGTTCTTAACAAACTTATGATAATACCCTATCAACCTAATAAATCCTCAAATATACCTTAAGGTTGTGGGGAATTTCCATTCTTTGATGGCTTTAATTTTGTTAGGGTTTACCTTAACAACCTCATGAGATGGAATATGACCCAAATATTCCACTTCCTGTACCCTAAAGAAACATTAGAGGGATTTTCATACAATTTTTTCTCCTCCAATATATTGAGCACCTTGTCAACATGTTGAAAATGATCTTTCAAAGACATGTTGCAGATTAGTATATCATAAAAAATATTGACACACATTTTCTAAGGAAGTGTTTGAAAGTGGAATTCATGAAACTTTGAAATATAGAAGGTGCATTAGTAAGGCTAAAAGGCATGACCAAAAATTCATAATGACCTTCCTGAGTTCAAAATGAAGACCCATATTGGTGAAGTAAATTTATCCATGTAGTTCACCCAACAATTCATCAATGACAAGATTGGTAAATTTATCTTTATTAGTGAGCTTGTTGAGATTGCTATAGGGATTAATGCACTGGTGTTTGGTGATGTAGAAACACTCAAGGATCTTCCTGGGATCCTTGGCAGACAGTCAGATTAGCTGCAGTGGTCATAAAGATGCATGCATATGTATGATTAACAAATGAATATCAAAGTGAGAAAGAATTATTACCTCAAGCCTTAGTGTGGTGTTGCTGGAGAGACCAATGTAGCTAGGTGGAAGACTCCTGAGCCAGCTCCAGATCAAAACCTGCACATAGAAAATACAAGCATAATATCACAACATAAAACCTTGATAAACAATGCATGAACATATAAAGATATCTAGTTGCATATATCTAACCCACTCATTCTAAAAATGTTGCATAAACATATAAACAAGTTATACTATCAACATCTCGGAGTGGAAAACACAATTGTAGTTCTATATTGATGTAGAAAGAGTGATTACAGCCATCGGTTGCATCAGACTTCCCTTACCCCTCCAAATCCTCTATCTCTCCCCCTTCTTAACCTCTTGCTATGCCTAGTCAGAGACTATGCTTGACTGTCAAATAGGCAATCCTTTCAAATATTTCAACCTCTTTCACAATGTCCCTAGCCTTGCATATATAGCATGTGAGGATAGGGTTTCCAAGTCCTTCATTAGTTCCATTAGGAAAAAGCAGTGATGTTTCGATACCTTTGTGCTCTTCCCCATTTGCATACTCCATTAGGAATTAGTAATTCCCCCAAACAGGTTGAGTTCTAATGTTTCTATGCTTTTGTGAGCTGACGTAGGAGAGAATATTGGGATATTTCTCAGTTAACTTGTTCTATTGACCCATGGAAACTCATTAGGGTTCACTAACTCTCTTCCTGAGGTAACAAACAGAGTTACCCTAGGCACTAACGCACCCTTAGCCTTGCTAGGAAGCTTTATAAATCAGGTTGCTAGTGTTTAGACAACTTTAGCTTGACAACTAGGCCTGTGAACTTGGTCAGTCCTTCAGTCATCATATCTTTCTCCTCTGAGCTGATGAGGAGGTAATTTTATTGTATAAAAGATGCCCTCTAAAGTGTGAGATAAGATGCTATGATGATGGCAAAAATAATTTATATTTAACGATCCTTTTCTTTGGAAAAAAGAGAGAGAGGATCAGAGCTTTGGGTGGTATGAGAAACCTGATACAACACATATATATATAAAAACTAAAATCATGTCCTGAGTCGGGCATTCCCATGCTCAATAGCTATGTGAAAATGATATTCTCAGAAAAGAGATATGACGATGTTGGTCGCCAAAAAGCACTATGCGGAACCTGTGTCATAATAGGATCATTCTGATGAGTTGTCTATGTTAGAGTCGGTCTGGTCAGTCCTCCGTCAGAGATCAAAACTCTTTATGCATTTCATGTTTAGATGTCCCGCTCCATTCTCCCAGCTACATTCTACTAGGGGCATGCCATAATCTAATGGAGAAGGTCATGATAGTCATTGCCCCTCATGTTTGGCTCCTGCTGGCTCAGGTATTTTGTCAATAATCATCAAAGTTCATGACAACCAAGGTCTGGTCCTTTAAAGGACAAAGGTCATTTCGAGGTCTAGGTCTAGGAATTCATCAATTTGTTCTTTGAACATGTCCAGAAAAGCCATGCAGGCCAGAGGGAGGCCCTTACATAGTTATGGTTCAGAGAGCTTCATCATCATGCAGATAGACTCAAACTCTTCTTCAAAACTCCGTTTTGAAGAAAAGTCAAACAGTGTCATTTATGATAAAATTTTAAAAAGAGTCACTAGTTGATTTTTTTAGATGTAGTCATGGTTTCCGTGGCCAAATGTCCTGTCGTGCAATCCATGCAAAGAGTGCCAAAAATTTCATCATTTGAGCTAAAATTTCAAAGGGAAAGTGAAAATCAGTGTGTTCTAAAGTCAGTGAAAAAGTGCAAAACTCAAACATTAGGAAAATGGGTTTTGAAGAGGCAAAAATTAAACCCATCTCTTCAAAGGCTATATATACAAATGTTTGTCCAAAATAAAGGCATTGTGCTATTACAAGCCTTGGAGAAGCGTTATGAAGGCGTGAGTGCGCATTGGTGAGTGGTTGAGTGAGTTGGAGGCGGCTTTAGAGGGTGTGGTGGATATACTCAAGAGCGTGGCGCACACAGAGGGCGTGGCGCACACGCACCCTGCCCACAGTGCAATTTTTCCAAGGACATGTCGGTGACGCACTGGGCTTTACGCGCGATGCATACAGACAAGGGCCAAAACAAGTGCCCAAATGCTCACAAATTTTGGTGAAACATATCAAATTGAGAGATATTACAAAGGCACCCAACCTCAGACCATCATCAAAAGGGCATCCTAATCACAGTCCACATTACAGTCATGACATCACAACATTCGACTGAGTATGAGATGGAGACACAGAGTGACTCATCCTCAGAAGAGTAGTCTCCCAGGAGACACCACAAGAGTGGCAAACATGTCAGGGATGAACCCACTACCCTCACCGAGTTACAAGCATGCCCTCTTGCCATGTCATGCTTCTAGCACCTATCATGTTTTGAATTTTGTCAAAGGGTGGCAAATGTTAGAGTTCATCATGAGTTGGCCCATTTATTTGCGCTTCATCTACATGGAGGTTAGTCTATCTTGGCCGGGGTCACTTTCACATTGAAACCTGAAGCTATATCAGTGGCAACAGGTATACCAAATGTTGGAGAATAGTGGCATAAGAAGAAGAAGGTGGGTAGGCAACACTATGAGCCTTACATCAAGGCCAAATTCTTGAATGAGCTTACAAGAGTCTTTTCCTTCAGATACTTGAAAGATGAGTATGCTCCACTCATGAGATTGATCATGAAATACTTCAACTGTGAGGGGAGGTTCTCTCAACTGTATGCCTATCACATCCGCTTTCTCATGCACTTTACCAGGGTGAGGATGATGAACCTCTCATTTTTCATATGTAGGAACATAGAGAGGATGAACACCTTCATGCTGCATAAGACCCCTCAGCAGTAGCTTAACAGTGTGTTTCACTTTTCTCTTATCCGGATTTTGGTAGATCACTAGTTGGGATTGCAGGGCATTGCTTGGGGGGACTTCATCTCTCGTGACTTCTTCATCACATCACAGGTACTATTAGAGCCAGAGCAGGAGTTGGATGGTTCTTCTTATCAGCATGAGCACCATGAGACCACTACCATGCCAATTTTCATTACATATTAGAGAGGTAGTAGGCACTTGTTTGCAGCAGCAAAGCGAGTGTTATCTCCACCCATGGTGGAAGGGGCCTCACTTTCGGCATCAGAGACACAAGTATTGGATAAGGGAAAGAAGCCTATGCATGATGAAGGGCCATCAGGTGTACAGGAGACTAATGTCATCCTCATTCAGGATGATGAGGCAGAGGCAGAAAATGCCAAACTTAGGATGACCATTCAGGAGCAGGACTCAGAGATCCAAGACTTGATACTCAATATGGAGAGGGATAGATGGGTCATCAAGTATCTGGAGCAGAGAAAGAAACAGCTTGAGGACCAACAGACTATCATGGAGCTGCAAACCATCCGTGAAAATCGACAAGCTGCCCAGCAGAGGAGGATCGAGCTCACTACCTTAGAGCAAGAGATCAACAAAAATCGTGAGTCTTGGTTAGATCGAGTCAATCTACACTTGGAGAGACTACTGGAGAAGGAAAATAGGGACAAAACCATATTGAGGAGGATGGTTTGTCATTAATGGGCATGAAACATGAGCGCAAAGGCCCGAATAAGGAGCTTGAAGGCCAAACTTAGCAGAGCAACAAAAGAGGAAAAAGAGCAAGATCGACTTCGAATCTTGGTTGACGCTTTTGTGGCCCAACATAGTTCCTCTTAAAGAACCTCTAGCCCAAATTTCAAGAACTTTGCGACAATTTTGATTACATGGTAATTTTTTGGCACAAACATAGGTTTTTTCTCTATACGCGTCATGCCATCGGCGCGACGCGTAGGATTGGGAGCTCCAAATGAGAAATGATTTGAATTTTTGGATTCAACATGCAAAATCATGACTATTGGCACTCGATCATGAAATTTGGGCATGATTTGAGTTTCCAGGAGGTCAAAAACACCCAAAAAATGGCCTCACTACCCCTATTTTGACACACAGGAAGTAGTCTTGGGAGAAGGAAGATTTGGAGGGGCAAATGAGCTCCAAATTCAAAAATTCCACTTGGGTTGGAAAGTAGATAGGACAGGCTTTCAATGAGCACACTTGGGAACATTTTGGACTCCCACAAGTGCCTCAAAACGGGCCTCAAAGTGGCATGATGCATACAGAAAAGGGCGCGACGCATATAGGAAAAAAGGCCGAAAATGCCTCTGTTTCGCGAAATTTCGCTTCCCGACTTTTTATAAGTGGGCCCCCTCATATGCACTTCATTGTTTTGGTACCTAAGGTATTTTTAAAAGTATTTTCACTCCAGCTGGGAAGTTATCCAAGTGGCAAAGGAAGGGAAAGGGCCACCCAAGCCATTTGTCATGTTTGTGGCGCTGCACCTGTAGCTGATGTTTGGCCCTCCACCTTCATTTCATGATGATTTGAGTAACTCCCCAACCCTTGGGCGTTCTATCTCTTCATGGCACATTCTATATATTGTATGCAAACCATTTGCAAAGGGTTGGTTGGCTTGTAACTTCTGGGAGATTGTGGGAAAGAAACTCTGTTTTTGCATTGTATATTTTTTACAGAGGATTAATGAAAGGCAGTGGCTCTATTTCATGAGATTCATGTGGTTGTGAGTGTAGCAAATGTGTATTTTATGTTTCATAGCTCATTTCATATTCATTTCCATTGAAATTTTCTAAGTTAGCTAAGGTAGAATTCAATT
>APFE031326817.1:21569-91546 GCA_000404065.3 Pinus taeda | reverse complement strand
CTTTGAATGATAAGCATGGTTCTTTGCCAAGAAAATTGCACTTTGGCTGTCACAGTCTATCCTTATAGCTCCCTGTACTAACCCCATACTTGAATGCAATCTCTACAACCAAACTGCTTCCTTGTTTGCATGAGTGGCTGCCATGTATTCTGCCTCTGTAGTTGATAGTGCACTACAGATTGTTTCTTACTCATCCAACTGACTACACCTCCAAATAGGTTAAACACATACCCACTTGTAGATCTTCTCTGATCCAGATCTCCAGCCCAGTCTGCATCAACAAAGCCATGAATATCCAACTCTGTCCAATCTTGGTCTTCCTTGGTAGCACAAACCATAATCACTAGTGGCACACAAATACCTGAAAACCCGCTTCACTGCTGTCCAGTGCTCCTTCCCTGGTTTTGACATAAACCTGCTCAATACTCCCACTGCATGTGCAATGTCTGGTCTAGTACAGACTATTGCATACATCAAGCTACCGACTGCACTTGCATATGGAACACGGGACATGTCCTCTTCCTCTTCTTGTGTCTTGGGACACTGTTCAGCAGATAACCTCACACCTACAGGAATAGGAACCTTCACCGGTTTACTATCCTGCATATTTAACCTCTGTAGTATTGTCTCGACATGCTTCCTTGGTTAACCAGAGCTTCCTCATTTTCCCGATTTCTTTTAATTTCTGCCCAAATATAGTTGCGCACCTAAGATCTTTCATGTCGAATTGGAGGACAATTGGGTCTTCAAAATCCTGGATAATTTCTTTGTCATTTCCAACCAGCAACATATCATCCACATACAAGACCAGATAAATAAAATGATCACCAATTAATCTAAAATACATAGAGTGATTTTCTTTGCTTCTGGTGAAGCCAAGTCCCCTTATAAATGTATCAAATTTATGATACCACATCCTTGGTGACTGTTTTAACCAATACAGAGACTTCTTTAACTTGCATACCAGTTCTTTCTTACCCTTTGCTACAAAGCCTTTAGGTCGCTTCATGTAGATTTCCTCTTCCAGATCCTTGCGAAGAAATGTTGTCTTCACATCCATCTGTTCTACCTAAAAATCAAAAGCAGCAACAACAGATAGAAGTAATCTAATAGAAGTTACCATGGCAATAGGAGAAAAAATATCACCAAAATCAATTCCCGGCACCTAGGAATAACATTTTGCTACCAACTGAGCTTTGTATTTCTCCACTTTTCCTTCTGCATTTCTTTTCTTTTTGAACACCCATTTGCTACCAATGGGTTTCCTTCCAGCTGGCAACTCCACTAGATCCCAAGCCTCATTTTTGTGCAAAGATGCCATTTCATCAACCATGGCCTCTTTCCAAAGTTTTCCATCCTCTGAATCTACTGCTTCCTTCACAGTTCTGGGATCATCCTTAGTAATATATAAAGAAAAATTTGAACAGAAAGAAGATGGACTATACCTTTCTGGTTGCCTTCTCTCTCGAGCTGATCTTTTCACAGCTGGAGTTTGTGGCTCTTCATCTTCTGATTCCTCTGCTACAGAGTCTGATTCTTCCTGCTTTAGTTCAAACTCTATCTTCACAGGTTTCTTTGGTTGGACTTCATGTTTAATAACATATTTCACCTCTCTGAACACCACATCTCGATTGTACACAACCTTCCTTGTTACTGGGTTCCAAAGCTTCTAACCCTTTAAACCATCCTCATACCCAATAAAGATGCACTTTCAGATTTACTATCCAACTTGGTTCATTTCTCCTTTGGAACATGTACATATGCATCACATCCAAATACCCTTAGATGTGAAAGAGAGGGTTTCTTACCAGTCCATACCTCTTGTGGAGTCTATCCTCCAACGTTGATGAAGGTAACCTATTGACTAGTTAAGATGCAGTATCAACTGCCTCTGTCTAGAATTCTTGTCCTAACCCAGCACCACTGAGCATGCTTCTTGTCCTTTCCATCAATGTCTTATTCATTCTTTCTGCAACTCCATTTTGCTGAGGTGTATATGGAGTAGTCTTTTGCCGTGCTATACCACAGTTCTTACATAATTCTTCAAATTCCTTACTCCAAAACTCTCCATCATTATCTGTCCTCAGCACCTTTATCTTCTCCTCCATCTGGTTTTCCATCAGAGCCTTAAATTCTTTAAACCTATCAAAGACTTGAGATTTCCTTTTAAGGAAATATATCCATGTATTCCTTGAGAAGTCATCTATAAATGATACATAGTACACAGACTTACCCAATGATAGAACATTCAAAGGTCCAAGCACATCACTGTGCACAAGTTATAATATCTGTTTTGCCCTCTTACTACGAGAAGAGAAAATCACCTGATTCTGCTTCCCATATACACAATTTTCACTGAAATCAAAATCCATAGAGCTATTACTCATACCTTCTACCATACCTTTACCATGAAGTATTCCAAGGCCCTTTTCTCCAATATGTCTAAGCCTTTGATCCCACAATATGGTATTCTCTCCAGAGACCACTAGATTTTCTGCTCCACTTTCAAGAACCACAAAACTATTGCACCCATCAATAACAGTGCTACCTTGCAGCTTGTATAGAGTTCCAATCCGAACTCCCTGCATCAATACCAGTGCTCCCCAAACCATCTTGTAGGTATCCTTCTTGAACACTGTTTTTACACATGCATCATCCAACTTGGTAACAGAAATTAGATTTCTAGCTAATGGAAGAATATGTAGAAGACCTGGAAGCATTCTAACCCTTCTACCTTGCAACTTCAACTCTAATTTTTCGTGACCAATGATTCTAGCCTTCCTGTCATCCCCCAAGAAGACATCACCACCATTATATTTCTCATAATCACAAAACCATTCTCTATGGGGAGAAGTGAAAGAATGCACCTGATTCAATCAACCATGCCTCATGATCTACATGTGTACATGAAGACGCCAAGTACATATCACCACCTTCATCTAAGGTGGTTTTCGCCTCTGCAGAAGGAGCCTCATCAAATCCCTTTCCTTTGTCAGGAGCTTTAGAATTACAGCCCCTTTTGTAGTGCCCTTCCATTCCACATTTCTAGTACACCACCTTTATAGGTTTTCTTGGAGATTTAGATCTCCCTTCAGATTTAGATCTCCCACTCGATGACTTATTTTTGTTTATGTTCTGGGTTCGCCTTCGTATAGACAAGGCATCACCATTTTGGCTCTCCATATTTTTCCGTCTCATCTCCTATGTTAGCAAGGATGAGACTATTTCATCAAAATGCAAGGCAGTTGCATTGCTACCTATTGCAATAACCAAACTATCCCACGAATCTAGTAGAGAACACAACAAATTGATGCACTTATCTTCATCTTAAATTTTAATATCAACAGATGCTAACTGAATTACCACAATATTAAATGCATTTAGATGCTTTATCACTCAGTCTCCATCTTTCATCCTTAGGTTATACAGCTTTTTCCACAGGAACAGTTTATTCACCAGAGACTTAGATTGGTACAAAGTCGCTAACTTGTCCCACAAATCCTTCACCATAGCTTCCCCTGATACATTCAGCAATACTGAATCTGAGACACACAATCATATTGTGCTCTTTTTCTTCTGATCCAACTTCTTCCATTCTTCCTCGAACACTCCCATTGGTTTAATGTCTAGATCTACAGCGATCCACTAGTCTTTATCCACCAACATATCCTCCATCTTGAGTTTCCACAACTCAAAACTTTGACCATTGAATTTCTTAATCTCTCTCTTTCCACTACTCGCCATCTTCTTTCACCAAAAGAATCGATCTTGCAGATCTCCAACTAGACAGGGTCTACCACAGGCCCGAGTGAAACCCCTCAGCAACAAGGGCGTCCCCTTGAAGCCAAAACAACTCTGATACCAAATGTAGGTTTTAACCTCGTACATAAATTAAATGCATACGAACTCTAAAACAAACAAAATAAGCAATGCGAGATCATAGCACACAAATATTTTCCCCTAGATCCCAAAGCTGCTACTACCAGCTTGAATTTTCATTATGTTCCTTTCAATGTTACAATACATATTTATACATGCCAAAGCATCCAATACCATGGACCGAAACCCATCGCGTCCAAAAAACATGTGTGAAAATCATGGACAAAACCATAGGTGGGTCCACCCAACCTAACATGTGGGGTTATGGGTGCCCTTCAAACCCCCTGTTAACTACGTAGAAAGAATATAGCACAACCCAACAATTATGGGCAGTGACTGGGCTCTGGGCCTAAAACATTGGCTCAAATCCTGGGGACGCCCGCATAGCACTATGCAAAATAGTCCCTGGATGCTCTCTTGTAGGCTCATGAGAGCATCCAGAGGCCCCTAGACACTGCCATGCCCATAGCATGAGAGTTTCTAGAGGTAAATTGGTCCAAAATATCACTAGGAGCTAGGGGCTCATTGTAGAAAGGTTGGATTGGTTCTTGAGGGTCTTAATGTTGATGATGAATGCCTGTATGGTGTGTCTCCATTGACAAAAATTCCTTAATGTGACTTGGGAGGTCGAATCATATCATAGTGGCCTCTTGTCGCATGTTTACTGCAAATGGTCATTTGCTTAGGTAGATGTGGAAGGAGGGTGTTATAGAGTGGTATGAGAGCATGGTTCATCCCAAATACTAGATAGGCTATGTGTTTGTCAATCATGTGTATTGGTTGCATGTGTGTCTCTTATGCTTTCATTCCATGTTCTTGTTGAATTTGCATGATGTTGATCATGGTTGTAGTGATGTCATTATGTGGAAGTTAATGTTGTTAATGTGGAGTGCATCGTCATGAGTGTATGACTGGTTACATGTTATATGTCACTTACATCTATCATTTTGTATGCTTGGTTACATTCTCGTATGTTTGATTACATTCCTATATGCTTGGTTACATGTATCATTCTTGTAGGTTTGGTTACAAGTATTGTTTATTTATACTTGATTACATGTGTTTATGCATTTGTGTGGTTGGTTACAGATTTCTTATGCATTTTAATGTTTTCATGTGTTCAAATGTACAGTGATGTAATGGTTTTCATCATGCATGAGGTCATGATATGTGTTGTCAATAAGGTCATGCAATTATGGCTGGACCCTAGCTAGAATGATGATTGCATTGTTATCTACTTATGTGTTATGTTTCTATACGATGTCATGATTACACTATACATGTATCATGCTGATTTGTTGATCTTTCAGAGAATGTATTCTCCTCGATCTATACTAAGGTACCTTGGTTCATTGTAATTTGGTTTAGCTAACATTATATACCTTGCAGAAGAAATATCAAATGGCTAGTAAGATGGTAGACTACAAAGACTCTCCCTATGAATTAGATGAGAAGTATGGTGTTGGGAATTCTTCTGATTTGGAAGACACAATGAGAAGCTTAAAGGAATAAATAAGGAGTTGTAAGGAAGATAATGACAATCATATAGGCACAGGAGAAACTAGCAGAGGTAAATGAAGTGATACTTTAGAGCATTTCAGATTTGCAGGGATAGGGACCACTTCAGATGGGCCATGACTAGGAGGACAAAACTAATGGGGCATATGGTAGTAGGTTTCCTGGTGGTCAGATGTCAGATAGAGATGACATTGTTAGAGATGGTAGACTATTGGAAACTCCAAATAGGAGAGGTCATATAAACATGTACCATTCTAGTTTTGGTTATGATAGGCATGATGATCAATATCATTATCATTTGTATAGGAGTGATAGGGGATACTTTCCAAATGATTTTAAGAATGTAAATCCACCAAAATTTTATTGAGAGATGAAGAAATCATAGGATGTAGAGGCATAGTTGATGGGTATGAAGAAGTTATTTAGGTTTCATGACTAGTTAGAGGACATGAAAGCTAGAGTAGCTACATTCAGTATCAAAGGTAAGGCAAACATTTGGTGGGAATATGTGAAGAAGTCTACAGGTATATAGAAGGAGGAATCAATTTGGAATGAGTTTGAGTAGGTATTCAAAAGGAAGTACCTATCATAGAGATACTTTGGTGATAGGGAAAAGGAATTCTATGAACTAAATATGGGATCTATAATAGATGATGAGTACACTAGCAAGTTATTGGAGCTACTGAGTTCTATTCCTTACCTCAAGGAGGAGAAGGAAAAGATTTAGAGATTCATTAGTGGGTTATCAATTGAATTCAAATATAGGATTGAGTTTGATGAGCATATACCATTGGATGAGGTCATTCAAAAGCTAAAGGATTTATATGAACAATTGAAGTGCAGAGCTCAGACTAAGCTAAACTGGAAAGGAAATGCAAAGAAAGAAGGAAAATGGGACAAGAAGGGAGTAAGACCATAGGATTTTATTAATAAGGATAAGGTTGCACCACCTGAGAGGTTCAATGAATCTGACAGAGGATAGGGACATCGATATGAGGAGCAGAATAAGGATGTAGCTTGGAATCCTATAGAGTAATGGACTTGTGGAAAATATCATCGCAAGAGAGATTGTCCACAAAATCAGGGTGGTAGGCCTGAGATCTATAATACACAAGATGCATAGATTGTTGGGGATGTTGGTTAGATCATTCCTTGTATTTATGAAGCATTGGATAATAAACATGAAGACTATTAGGAATCTATCATTAAGATGGATGGTAAGCTTTGTGATCAATTAATTTCTATTTTGATTGACTTTGGATCTAATTATAGCTATGTTAGTCTTGACTTGGTGGATAAGTGTGGTTTGATTAAGGAATTACATGTAAAATCTTAGTTAGTGCAGTTGGCTATAGGTACAAAGAACCGAGTTCATCATTGGGTAAGAGCATGTGCATTTGATTTAAATGGTATGCATACCGCAACACATTTGAGTGTATTGCCATTGGGATCATACAATATGTTGTGGGGAATGGATTGGTTCTACCATGATAGAACCAATGTGGATTTCTATGACAAGGCTATTGAGTGCTTGGATCACAATGGAGAACCAACAGTTTTACAGGGAAAGAAGAAATCCACATTAGTTAGGATAGTGACAACTATGAAAAGAAAGAACAATCGTAGAAAAGGGTGTGTGTTATTTGCAGTACACATTTCTACTAAAAAAGGTAAGGAAGTTGAGGATGCAAATGCTTTGATAAGGCATCCAGTTTTACAGCAATTCAAGGATGTATTTCATAAGGATATTTTAAAGTTTCTACCTCACATGGAGGTAGACTTTTCTATTGAGTTGGTTCCAAGGGAAACTCTGACATCAAAATAACCTTACATGATGAGTACACCTGAGTTGGTAGAGTTGAAGCTAAAATTGAAGGGAATGTTGGACAAGGGATAAATTATGCCAAGTGTATCACCATTGGGTGCATTGGTATTGTTTGTCAAGAAGAAGGATGGTACTTTAGGAATGTGGATTGACTACAAGTAGTTGAACAAAGTGACCATCAAGAACCAATATCTGTTACTGAGGATTCATGACTTGTTCGACCAGTTGAAGGGTGAAACAATGTTCTCGAAGATTGATATAAGGTTTGGATATCATTAGGTGAACATAAAAGAAGAGAACATTTACAAGATAGCCCTCCGAACTAGGTATGGGCATTATGAGTTTATTGTGGTTCCACCTGGATTAACTAATGCACCAACTACATTTATGTGCTTGATGAATATTGTGTTGCATTTGTATTTGGATAAGTTTGTTATTGTGTTCATTGATGACATATTGGTTTATTCTAAAAATGAGGAAGAGCATGCTAAGAATTTAACAACAATGTTGAGGTTGTTGAGAGAGCATCAGTTGTAGGCTAAGCTCAACAAGTGTAGTTTCTTTTAGACTGATGGACACTACTTGGGGCATGTTTTCTCCAATGAGGGCATTGTAGTAGATCCAAAAAAGATAAGGGCTGTCATGGAGTGGGTAGCCCCATGGAATGTAGATGAGGTGAGATATTTCATGGGGTTGGTAGGCTACTATAGGAGGTTCATCACTAACTTCTCACAGATTTCTTATCCTATCACATTATTGCAAAGGAAAGTTAAGAAGTTCAAATGGACAGAGGAGTGTGAGGCTATTTTTGAGTAGCTTAAGTAGTTTTTGACACAGGAACTAGTGTTAAAGATTGTAGATTTGGACAAAGAGTTTGTGGTATGCATAGATGCTTACAAGAAATCACTTTTTGGAGTCCTTATGTAGGATGGACATGTGGTATGTTATGAGTCAGAAAACCTCAATGAGCATGAGTAGAAATACCCCACACATGATCTTGAGTTGGTAGTGATCATATATGCATTGAATATGTGGAGACACTACCTTCTGGGTATGAGATTTGTGTTGATTAGTGATCAAAGTGGGTTACGGTAGCTATTTGACTAACCGAACCTGAATGATAGGAAGGCTCAGTTATTGGACATGATGAGTGAGTTCGATTTCGAGATTAGATGTATAAAAGGTAAATAGAACAAGGTGGAAGATGTCTTTAGCAAACATATACAGGTAAATCAATTAGCATTTCTGAGCTCCTATGGAACATATTTATAGGATATGATCTTGCAAGCAGGCCAACAAGATGTCACATATATGGATATTATGCACAGGTTGCAGTAAAGTATAGGTACAGGTACAAGTGGTAGTATAGGTACAAGTACAAGTGATAATATAGGTTCGTGTAAAGTTATAGGTATAGGTAGAGGTGCAGGTAGATGTACATGTATAGGTATAGGTATAGGTGTACATGATGTGGACTATTGCCTTACAACAAATGGAATGGTTCAGTTCAGAGATAAGATATATGTGTTAGAAAATAGTGAGCTTAAGAAGGTGAGATTCAGGGAGTTTCATGCGAAACCATATTCTAGTCACCTAGGTTATCAGAAGACACTGACAATAGTGAAGAGATTTTATTATTGGCCAAACTTGAAGAGGGATGTAGTGGATTTTATGGCTAGGTGTGTTGATTGTCAAGGTGTGAAGGCGGAGAGTAAACACCTAGGTGGACTGCTATAGCCGATTATGATTCTAGAGTAGTAATGAGAAGTGATTTCCATGGACTTCGTCAAAGGTTTGCCGAGGATAGTGAGAGAGCATGATTCCATCATGGTGATTGTGGAGAGGTTGACAAAGGTTGCACATTTTATTCCAGTAATGTCTACATTCTCAGCTAGCGATGTAGCATAAGTATTCATCAAAGATATGGTTATATTACATGGTGTAATCAAGAAGATTGTGTTAGAGAGGGATTCAAAATTCAATTCCAATTTTTTGAATGAGTTATTTGTGGGTTTCAGCAGAAGGCTAACCTTTAGTATAACTTATCGTCTGCAAATAGATGGACATATAGAAAGGGTCAACATGATATTGGAGGACATGCTGAGGATTTCTCTGATGCATCAATAGTGAAAGTGGGAGAGTAACTTCCACTAGTAGAGTTCTCTTACAACAATGGGTATGCATAATCTCTGAGGATGAGTCTATTTGAGGAATTGTATGGGCAGAGTTGCAATACCCCTGTCAATTGGAGTGGTCCAGTTAAGGGGTCGTTGATTGAACTAGACATGTTGGAAGACATGGAACAAGAAATGGAGGTGATTAAGAAAAACATAAAGGGAACACATGATATGAAGAAGAGATATGCCTATTGGAACGGGTTTTTCAAGGAGTTCCAGTTTGGGGAATAGGTGTACTTGCACATCAAGCCAAAGAAGATCTCCTTACATATTGGATCATGTGCCAAGATGGCACCACAATTTTGTGGACCCTTCAGTATTATTGAGAGGATTGGGAAATTAGCCTATCGATTTGCAAAATCTCAAACAATGAAATTCCGTGATGTTTTCCATGTGTCATTGCTTAAGAAGTATGTTAAACATGTTGATCATGTGATTGACTGGTTTGTATTGTAGGTGGAACTAGATGGAGAATTCTAGTCGGAGCTTCAGTTTATATTGCAGAAAAAGTGATTATGGTCTGGAACTGATTGAACAAGCAAGTTAAGGTGTAGTGGAAGCACTTTGGGCCTGATGAAACTACATGGTAGATGGTGAATCAGATGTGGACTATGCATCCTTCCTTATTTGTTGGATCAGGAAAAGCAATTTTGGTATATTGTTTTGGTATATGTCTTGGTATATGTTTCAAAATATGGTTTGGTGATGTTGCTATATGTAGATATGTATATGGATGTAAGTACTTCCATGAGCTATGTTATAAATCTCCAATAAGAAGTATGGGTGTCATGTCATTCTGATGTTATGCTTGTTATGTTTTTGTTTCGGTTTACTTTTTACTAGGTTGACCAATGTAAATACTACAACATGCTAAGTCATAAAGATCCATCAGTAGTATATTTTCATTAAAACATTTTTGTGGTTATAGGTGTTGTTGAACATCATGGATGGTGTTCACCCAAGGGGGAGGGTTCTGTAATAGCCCTGGTAAAATTTCCATGTAATAAAAGTTAATAAAGGAAAAACTAATAACCATGGTTGATGGGACAATTATTCCAAGCACAATGTTGAGAAAGACATCTTAGTGTGGGTGTTGATTTGGTTATTAATGGATAAGGAAATTAGCAAAGGCAATGATTAAAGCTTTGGAAAGGAAAAATGGCATTTTGGTACATTTATTTATGAAAATAATGGAAATTAGGAGAAAAGGGAGGTGAAAGGTTGTAGGTTGCATGTGAGGAGGAAAATCAAGGAAAATAATGGAAAAAGAAGAAAATAGAGGCCTTATTTATAAAAAGGATTCTAAGGATCAGTTGGTAACCTTTTTTCAGTTCAGTTTTGGAGCTCTCTCATTATTCTCTCTCTCTCTCTCATACTCTTTGTATACTTAGAGTTTTCTTGGAGCACTCTTGGAGGGCATGGCATACATAGATTTTTGGAGCAAGAATGTAATGGAAGAGCAGGAAAGTGCAAGAGCACATGAGGATCAACAAGTACAACATAATTTTCTTATAGGTACTGAGTTGGATATATGTTTTCCTCACTAGTTTTGGCATGTATAACATATGCATGTGGTTTGTTTCTTGTGATTTATCATTGGAATGGAGGATGGATGAGATTGAGAGTGGATTTCCTAGCCTTTCCATTTCCTAGAAATACATGGTGATTGTGGATTTTTTTTCCTTCTTTTGTTTTGGTTTGTTCTCATGTTTCCTTAGCTTGGGTTGAGTTATTAGTCCTGGAATCCTTGGTTGGACAAACGTTCTCGAAGACCTGTAACTTCTTGGGTTGAGTTACTAGTCCTAGAAGCCTTGGTTGGGAAAATTCTCTAGAAGCCCTTGGTGGGTTGAGTTACTAGACCTAGAAGTCGTGGTTGGACAAATGCTCTAAAATCTCGATAAAATATGTCGGTTGAGTTACTAGTCTTGGAAGCCTTGGTTTGACAAACAATCTAGAAGCCTTGAAAGGCTCAGATAGAGACCAACCTGATGATGGTTTTTTGATGTGTGACTATGAGGTGGAATCATTGTTTGATGGGTTGAGTTGGATGGCCTCTTGATGCCCTGGATGATTTTGGATATATGTGTTCTATGATATCCCACATTCATGCTTGGAATATGGCACGGGGGCGAATGGATGAAGAGAGATTTGGCTCAGGCTTTCTATGGCCAGGTGGAACGTGGAAGTCCCATCCCAAGTTTGGATTTTGCTTCATCAATATGAGGTTATTTCACCTTGTAATTATATGAGTATTATACTGGTTATATGTGTTTTATATGCCTTTGATTTTTTTGGTATTTCTATTACTATTGTGTTGGTTATATATATGTTTTATGAATGTAGCTATGTATGGTCATCATCATGTTTTTACCTGTAAATGAATGAACAATGTATCTATGACCTAATGGATGAAATGGCAGTTGGTTTGTTGAGGTATCAATGTTTCTTACCCATTCTTAGCTAAGAATGAGACCCCTATGCTGAGATTTGTTATTTACAGATGTAGATTACATATTCGTGGTATGTCTAGTGAAATTCCTATCATGGCTAGTAGGGGTCCAGTCAAGGTATTATCCAAATAATTGTGTTTGTACCTGTTGATGGTGTTGAATGTGCCAACATGTCATGGGATATCTCAGGTAAGAAGTCCCAACTAGACCTTAGACCATTTGGTGTAGGAGTCCTAATAGTGGGTCATATGGTATCACCTTGACCACGGTTGCACGCAGAGGTGAGTAAGATGTCCTTGTTGGTAGCAAGTGTGTGACATGAGAAACAAGCCAAGGAAGGTGCATGAATGGTTCTAACACATGGAAATTGGGGTGAGCGTGCCCCTTGGAAACCTGTGGAAGCACACGGCTTGGAAGGGAACACGCGAGAAAAGATGCATCATAAACTGGAAGGTAGGTTAACCAATGATCCAAGGTGATGGTTAAACCAACAACACATCTTAGTGAGATTCATACATACATGTCCAGAAAGAATCTACACATATATGTGTAAGAATACAACTACATATATCATTAGAGTAGCCAAGGTAATTAAAATACAATAACAACATGTGCATGAAACATGTTTCCTACGTTATATTAAAAAGTGAAAGTTATAATCATACAATACAACCATGAACAACCATTAGTCCCAATAACATAACGTTACAGTCACTACCGCATGCTCCTCCAAAGAGATGTACTAGCTCTACACTATGGAGAAGTCAAGGCTCATTACAATACACTCCAATATTTCTCTAAGATACTTATATCGGAAGCTTGGCTACGCAAAATCCCTTACAATGAGTTATGAGGTTCTATAAAGAGCAAAGGGTGGGGTGACCCTTGACATTCCACTTTGTGACTCTTCACCTATGCTCATTACTCTTCACCTACTACATGACTACTACATTCAACTATCGACACTTGTTCTTTCACTTTTACAAGATGTTACATTACAATCTGTATGAGTACCCATCTGAGACAAAATAGCCTTGAGCAAGCCATGAAAATTATCACTAAGAATTGAATAGTTGTGGGAATACCAATTCTTTGACATCCTCGCGATGATCAATGGTGGTGAACTCATGCCAATATTGGTCATCCATGATGGTGTTCACATGCTCAATGGTGACATCCTACTGAAAGAAAACTCTTGCCAACGTTGCAACCAGGTACACTGATATGGCTCCTCTATCCAACTTGTCTGATAAAATTAACATCATCATTCTGAGTGCGACTGGACCAATAACATACTAATGCGTAGTGTTTGTGTTGATCTCTAAGTGTCTGTTAGTGACTATGGGCATCAACTTGTTGAATTACATGTTCAGCTCCAGTTGGACTTGGTTCTTGTCTTTTCCTCTATAGTGTGCCAATGGATGGGATCACATGCGTGCACATAATGACATCCATGCTCGTGAGCAACCTTGCATGCGATCAACAACACTTCTCATTATGTCTGCTTCATTCCAGCTATTGGGCTAGGTCTATAACCTGTATGGGTGGAGTTCCATCAGTCTATCCAAGTTGCGCCTCCTACTATACCTGTTCTTGCTGCAACTCCTTCTCTCTTCTATGCAGCTCGTGTTCTTCCTTGAGTTACCACTTCAACACGTGCACCACCTTCTCTATTTATCTCTTTGCCTTCGCACAACCCTCTTGTCACACTGTCTCCTCATAGCCTCAATCTCCAAATATTCTTTCATCACAAGTGGATCTACTTGAACTTGCAACTTTGCTCCACCTCTACAGTGTCAACAGCTTTCCTCTCCCATTTGTCACAAGCAAGTTTGCTACCTTCTACTACTCCTGATGGTGCTTCTCACTGTGATGTCATGGCCAATTCATTTTGATATATTTTTCTATGAAAAAATTGATGTCTTCATAGATAGGCAAGCTCATATACACTTTCTCAACTACATCCCTAGTCTCGCTCTCAAAAATGTCCTTTGACTCTGCTCTCCTAGAGGCCATTCTCCCTGTGCTTCTGAGAGGAAAACAAATGCCTATGATGCCTAGACACATAGCAACACTCATGGAAAGAAATCAGTCATTGAAAAACAAAACAAGCTTACGGACTAACATGTAACATACTTATGTGACTGATTGTGAAGATTGCACAATTTTCACCAGGTCACTAGGAGACTGACTGCCAAAACTGCACAAGGCACAATTTGGGTTGTCAAGAGGCTGATTTCCAAAACTACGCAAGGCACAGTTTGAGTTGTTGGGAGGCTGATTGACTATTGCAAATGCCCAATGCACAGTCCATCCTAGCCTGCTGAGGACTGAAACTGCATAATGTGTAATTTTAGTGAGCAGTGACATGCAAACCAACAAATTGCATTGGGCAGTTTATGGGGCTAGCAAGGCACTACCTCCCAGATTATGCAATGTAAGCCTAGAGGTTACTGTTGGGCCAAAGATGTGCAATTTCTGGGGTGGAGGCAGAGCCTTCACTTCAAGAAATGTGTAATGCTAGCTGGGAAAAGCAAGGTTTGGGCCAAGGTAGCCCAGACTCGCCGACGAACAACTGGAAACATGAGAAATCTAAATGCATGGTGAAAGTGAGTGTAAACAAGAGTGAATGATCATGCATGCAAATAGAAAGTGTGGGATTCAGAAAATGGAAAACATGCATGTGTGTTGAAGCGGGTTACTGCAATGACGATTGTTGGTGCAAAAATAGTGTCATGCATGTGACAATAGTGAGATGCAAACGAAAAATGAAATGGTGCTTCGATAGGAAAATATACATTAAAATGACAATAAGTGCTCATTGAAATCAAGATGACAACACTTACATAAAGAGAAACACAAAAAGTGACAGAAATGCAACATAAGATATGAGAAGCAGACTTACCCTAAAACAACTAATATGAAAGTGTCGACAACTCTTGGATGGGATGTGCGATGTCATAGTTGCAAGATCAATGTGAGAAATGAGCTTTGCAACGTCCTTTTCATAAGTTTTGATAAGGTTGAGGTTATGGTGCACATGCCACAAATCTAGGAAAAAGAGACACTTGGTAAGAGTTTTCTAAAATTATCTTTGAATGAACCACTAGCTGCTAAAAATAGATCCCTCAAATCTAAGGATGTCTTTTGCATTCTGCCTTTTGTTATTTCGAGAAAAGAAGCCCATGCATGCAAATCAATTTTTCTCGGTCCCGAAGGGTTCCGGTCAACCCTGAAGGTACATCCATTGGTTTGCCAGACTAGGATGAAAATTTTCATAGTTTCTGGGCTGAGCAGGTCACTGCCTCCTATAATTGTGCAATTACTACGCAGAGGCCCAGTGTTGGGTTAGATTTCATAGTTTTCTGAAGGAGGACTACCTGACTGTTCTGTGCAACTCTGGAGCCCAGCAGGTTGCCCAACTGATTTGCGCAATTTTTGGAGGGAAGGCTAGTTTCCCTCCAGAATTATACAATTTTCTAGGGGAGTCTCTCAGCTAGAAGATAGTCTAATTCTAGAATGTCGGCCTGTAGTGTTTCTAGGAAAACTAGTATTCCTAAAGAAAGCTAGCCCTATAGGTTTGGCAGCTACCCTAGAAACAACAATTTAAATCAATCCAATGATTTCTTCTATGTGTAACAGATAAGAGAAAGATAATGGAACCAACCTGAAACATCCACTTAATCCCTTGCTTGCTCTATCTCTCCTTTGGTAGATCTTGCAACTCCTCCCTATACTTAACATGCTTGGAGAGTACCTGCATACGTACAGCAACAAAGAAACGTCGAAGCATCATGATCTATTACAAGATAAACATTGCAAAATCAGATATATAATGAACAAAAGATAACATTCACAAATGATAACATTCACAATTGCATAATCATATGGGAGAAAAATTTAAGAGCTTTATTAATAGAGAGGAGAATTACAATCCAATTGTCTGATCCAGCACCATCCTCCCAGCTTAAATATTTCTTCACCTCATGAAATAACAAGATCACTCCAACAAGAATACAATGCTCTCTTCTCAATTACAAACAATCAACACTTACTTGCAATTCACAACATTCCAGCATCTAGATCTCTTGGATGAGGGATCTATTTATAGATGTTTTCAAGGGTGTGAGTCATCCACGGGGTTTGAATAGTGTCATTCCACTTGTTACAATTGGTTCCACAAGAGAAGGTATTGGAGATTTTTTTAGATCCCTTATTCATCCTTAGGCGAATTTAGAGAGGAAAGCGGGACAGGAGAAGTTTCTAGAAGATTCCAATAGCGACCAACTAACAAACTATCCTGGACATTTGCCCATCCTTTCCCATTGCACCCTATAGAAGGCCTAAATAGTATGCATCACACCCTGGCAGTGTACCACTCAGTATGCATCACACTTTGCTAGTGGAGCAGTTAGTATGGTTCAATTTAGGCAATTTCTGGATGGTTTCTCAGATGGAACTTTTGGGGAATGATGTATTCAGATGACTATGTTCCTTTAGGGTATGAAACATCTCTTTTAGTGGTTGATGTTCCGTAATACATATACATATATATTTGGGGTTGATGTGTGCAAATATGTCTATAACAGTTGCCCCCTAAAGCATGAGGTCGTAAATATTCATGTTGGGTGAAATGCTTTATCATGAGGATCCGAAGTTTCGAACTAGAAGGTGACCTGCATGAGTTACAATACAATACATCATCATAATATGATTTTCATGATCTGGCTAAGGGAGGCATTCCCATGCTCAGCTTTATAAATTTCATTTCATGTACATAGAACAAATAGTTGTCTACAGATATAGACTCATAATTCTATAGATATAGAGCCATAGTCCATGATTAGGATGATCATCTGTGTAAAGCCTTTGTACATTTGATGTTTTTATATCCCTAAATATATCACAGCCCAGATGGATGAAACTATATTTTGGGTCTTCAAACTCATTCAATCTTCGCCCAATGTACAAATCAAACCATGTGAAGAGATGTTCTGAAGTTGAACATGGAAAGACATCGCCTAATTACCAGCCAATGATGTGAATTGTTAACAGATGCGAGGGGGATCACCGATAATGATAATGATCCTTAAGGTACTATAGTACAATTCACGTGGTGGGAATATATGATGTGATGTCGAAAACCATGTAAAATATTTCGGTTGAAGGCCATCGATGTCAACCTGTCACCAGAAGTGAGAAACTTGCCATTGATGTATGCGAGCTTCAAATCATTGAAAGGGTTGTTTCTAAGTCAACTTCTTGGATAATGAGTTGATGTCGAAAAGAAGCGACTCGTCGATGGAGGGCCTTGATGTATCGCACATCTATGACAGGAAATGAAGCCAATGATTTCTCGAGGTGAAAATGAACTGACGACACAAAGTTCAGGAATGGTGGTAATGAAAAAATGAAGGTTGGAGGTATTGCAGTGTATGAGACATTACTGGATGGGGATTTATCAACTGAATGACTTCTCTTGAACATGTCAGCGACAATGAGATGAATTGTTAGCATTAACCCCAAAAGATTGATGGTATGAAAGACCAATGGTGTGATGACTAGTGAAAGGAATAACCCAACCCAACTCAATAATGGAGATGAAGTGAAAGTGTCATGTTCAAGAGTGACTTGCTACCATAAATTCTTCAAGTTTTTTCCATTTTTCCCCAGACATTGCTGACCGGTACCTCTTTATTTTTGTCAAGCTTGAGGAGGATAACATATGCTTGTTCTATAATTTTTTGTTCAGGAAAACCTGTCACTATTTAATGTTTTAATGAGTGTAGCGACAGTGAAACTCGGTCTCGTCTAGATGGAGAAGTTTGGCGCTATTGTTTTAATGAGTTTAGCAACAAGTATAACTCAGTCCTTTTCATGTTTATAGAATTTGAAAAGGGATGAAAATAAAACTCCATAAGTTCTTTTTTGTAAAGTAATCCCTTAGGTCCGAAAAAGGATAAAATAACACAGGAGGGATGACATTTCCAATACTTTAACGAGTTGGAAAAGAGGAGCGCTCAACGATATTTTCATGTTTAATGAGTCTAAAAAGGGTTTAAAGAGGACTCTATAGTTTTATTTTCATTTTTTAATCAAAGCTTGAAAAGAAGACAAAAAGTTTTCTTGGTGGTCAAAAATGTTCAATTCATTGTTTAGCACATTAGATTCTTTCATCAGTTGTTCAACCTGCTCAAAACTCGACCAAATTGACTAGAAATACATATATATATATATATGGACAAAAAATGAACTAAAACTAAAATTTCACTTTGAAGTACATGAATAGTAAACATAAAAAGTAGTTTTAACCTCTCATTTTCATCATTTCATTTCAAATTTGGGATTTTAGAGCTCTGAAGTGGTTTTCCCCCTCAAATTTTACCAGTCGATTTCGGGAGATATTATGGACCATTCTCCACACCGTCAGGACCTGGTAGGATCCACCTTCAAGCTCTTCATTTTCATTTCTAGATTGGATGGTAGCACGACTTTACATTTAGTGAATAGATCCTACATGCAGTATGCCTTGGATTGCCTAGAACAAAAGGTGTTCAATTGGTGTGAGGTGATACTTTCTGTTATAAAAGAAAAACTATCCAAAGTAAAGAATGGAAGAACCAAGAACTTTGGTTATGGATCCATATTAACTAATTTTTCTTTGGAAAAAATTCCACCAATGCAACCTCAAAACATTTCACTGTGATTGCCTACACCGAGGGAACCACAAATGCAGAGATGGGTGGACCTTATGGCTAGACATGCTGGCCAGTCACAAATCTCCTTCTCAGATGCCCTTTTTGAGTGCTTCGACTGTCAGGAGATGGTGTTTGTGGAGTATCCATATGTGGGGATAGATTTCCGAGGCAATCTAGATTTGCCATTACCAGTTGGTGGGGAGTGGAGTGCTATAGGTAAAATGATTTTACCACTTTTTTGTTTTTTAGTTTTATAACATTTTTGTGTTTTTGATGTTACTAAGACTAAAAGGAGTCATATGTGTGTGTAGATATTGGACCAGTACGACCAGTGGCATGCCCACGGGAAATAGATGATGCTCCAGCAGGAGAGGCTGTAAGGAGGGCCGTCTTTTGGGATCTAGATATATCAGAGGCCCTGGTAGTGCTGCAGGATTAGATTGAGGTCCTCACTCTCAACGTTCAGGATTTCAGGACCGATGAGTTACCTTTGAGGTTACAATGCCATACTAATTTTGTACCGAGTCGTTCAACTAGGCCCCTACACATGATAGCACATGCGGTGACATGTTATTATCAACATCACTAGTCTAGGATGTTTTTTTGCATTCATTTTGAGTTTCTTGGTCAGATGACTGATTTTGTCTTGGACACAAAACATTTTGTGAAAACTATAAACAACTATCTACTTTTGATTTTTGGAGTTTTATTTTGGCTAAGTGATGAAATCCTAATGCAAATGTTGATGTGAAATGCTTTCTTTACAAATGCTGCAAATGTCTATTTAACACATAGTTTGCTAATGAATCAGTCAATGTGTTTAAGTTTCTAGAAATGTGTTTATATTGAATGGAATCAAAATTTCTTTCCAAAATCCTAAATCTTACAAACATGCGATAAATAGCTGGCTTCCGAATGGAATAAACATCGGTAAGCTGTAGAATGACGAGTTATGAATCTAGCCTGACAATGAGTCAGCGTATGCCATGTGAAATGGCATCAGAGAGAAGTTCAATCAACGTGATATACTTAGTGATGTTGTTCGTTGATCGACCAATACATATCCCTCTGAAACTCACTAAGTCATCGCTTGGAGCGAAGATGGCCTAGGCCACAGAAGATAGGTTCTGCGTACTACGACTAGCTCCAGTGGCATACCCAAAACATGGTTCCAACAAGTCTAACATTTGCAAAAAATGTGAAGTGGATTACCTAACCAAAATGACAACTCTAAAAGAAAACACTAAAAAATTCAATAAAAGCATATGTACAATGAGTTTACTACATTTAATCAGGCATAGTAATGTTTAAGATACAACCCATTTTGGGGCTGCAATAGTGGAATCTCATCATAATCGACTAGCTTGTAGGTTCCTTTTGTCAATACATGTTTAATAAGGTAAGGGTCCATCCATAATGGTTCAAATTTACCTGCTCCTAATTTGTTAGAGTCCTGATCGTAAAGCAAGACCAGGTCACCTTCTGAGAAGACACGAGGCTTAAGATTTTTGTCATATTGTGCCTTGATGCATTTCTTATGTGCTTCATTAGCCGCAACATCACGACAGGTTTCATCCAGATGGATTAATTCCAAGAAACGAGCCTCTTCTTCAGAAGTTTCAAGAAGTAGGTCGATTGCAAGCTTGAGGGATGAGATTTTGCATTGAATTGGTAAGACTTCTTCTAGACCATACACCAACTAAAAGGGCATAAATCTGGTCGCATTTTTCACTGAAGTCCTATATGCCCACAGAGCTGAGTATAGGATTAAATGCCAATTCCGTTTATGGACTCCAATCATTCTTTGCACCATGCACTTAAGGACCTTGTCAATTGCCTCAACTTGTTCGTTAGCCTACGGATAATATGGAGTAGAACTATCATGGGATAGTCCTAACTTGGTAGTTAATTCGATCATCATGTGATTGCGAAAATATGACCCATGATCTGTGACTACAACCTATGGAACACCAAATCTAGAAACTACATGATTATAAAAAAGAGTGTAGCCATTTCGCCGTTGTTGTTCAATGTAGGCATAACATTGACCCATTTTGTCAAATAGTTGACAACAACTATAACATACCTATAGGCATCACCTCGGTCGATTTTGTAAAATAGTAAATAGTGAATATAATATACCCATGCCCCCTATCCTAGGTGGGGTTACATGTCATGAAATCAATGCCCCATTTAGCGAATGGGCCAACAACAATGATTGGATGCAATGGTATAGGTGGTAGTCTAGTTTTGCGATAAAAAATCTAACAAGCATGGCAATTTCTGACTGTAATTATGCAATTTTTGAATATGGTGGGACAAAAGTAACTAGCTCGTAAGGTATTTTGTGCAGTAGTGTAACCAGATAGATGCCCCCCACAAGCACCTGAATGACAATCATTCAAAACTTTTTCGGCCTCCTCATGTGTGAGTCACCTTCGTAAAATCATATTGACACCACGATGTTAAAGTGTATCACTAAGGATCAGATAATCTTTGGCTTGGTATCAATTATGTCACTGTTCAGTGTGAGAGGTGTTAGGCCTAAAAGTTTAGGTATGGAGGTAGATCAGTATATCCCCATGCCACAGATCACTTGATAATATCAGAAACAGAGTCTCATCCATGATTGATGCTTATGATATTAAATTGATGGAGGACGAGGGAAGGTCACAAAGTAACTCTGCAAAGATGAGAAACTTATTTTATTTGGATTTGATGAATTCCAGATTAAACTCCTACAAGATTACTATCCATTTGGAATATTTTCCCCCTAGCAACTGACGTGACAAATTGTATGTCATAGGGTTGAAATATAACAAAATGGTAGTTTTGCAAAGGAGTATATAGTGTCGAAATCTATGTATTGCTTGAACGGATGCTAAAGCCAACTTTTCAACATAAGAGTACTTGCTTCTATATCATTAAGATTACGACTTAAATAATATATATGATGTTCAACTTCATCATGTTCTTGCACTAAAACCATAGTGATGGTTGTATCTATAGTGGCGAGATATAGGTTGAAGTCTTTTTCATAGTGAGGAGCATACATTAATGATGCTTTTATTAGGGAATCTTTGAGAGCACCAAAGGAAGCTTGCACAACCTAATTCCAATGGAAGGCTACCCCTTTCTTCAAAAGATTTGTATAACGTTTAGCGAGCTCAGCATAATTTGGAATGAACCTCCTCAGAAAGTTAGCTTTCCGTTGGAGCTTCTGAATCTAAAGAAAATTTGAAGGTGGAGGCATGTCAATAATTGCTTGAACCTTAAATCGGTCGAGTTGAATTCCGTCCTTAGAAGCTACAAAACCAAGCAGTTGACCATAACCAACACAAAACACACATTTGTATGAATTGAGTCGTATCTTGTATTGTCAGCAACGTAAAAATATGGCTCTCAAATGTTGCGGATGATCAGTCTGTTTTTGCGAATGAGCAGACAAATTGTCGAGATATGGTTTAATGATGTGTTTGATGTCATGGAAGGCATAATTCATTTCCCTCCCAAATGTTGCCCCTGCGTTCTTCAAACCAAAAGGTAATTTATGATATGCGAATGTGCCCCATGGACATATAAATGCAATTTTTGACTAGTCCTGTGGGCGGATATTGATTTGATTATAGCTCGAAAATCCATCCATGAATGAAAATATTTCACATCCAGCACATTCATCAATAATCTGATAGATAAAGGGTGTAGGATAGTTGTCTTCTGGACATGCTTGATTTACATCCCTATAATCGATGCACACTCTAATCGTTCCTTGTTTTTTCATTACAGGAACAATATTAGATACCCAATCACTAAGAGGAATAGGGTAAATGAAGCTAGCAGGAAAAATTTTCTCAACGTCTGCTTCAATGGCAGTAGCTTTCTTTCGATGAACAGGTCGAAGCCGTTGTCATACACATTTGAAATCTAGATACATCTTGATCTCATGTTCAACAATTCTCGAGTCAAGGCCTAACATTTCTTCATATGACCATGCAAATACATCTCTGAATTCGCCAAAAAAGAATGCAGTAATTTTCTAGTTCTAATGGAGAACAATATTTTCCAACATGAATATTCTTTATAACATTAGGTTTGGTCAAAATATTAATGGTGATAGTTTCTTCAGTGTTGGACAGATTTCGCTCAGAATCTATTGTATTTACAGAGTTTAATAAAAAATCAACAAGTGAAGGGTGATTGAGGTAATTTGAATAATCTTGATTATCATCTCAAAGCTGGGAGCAATGATGATAATCTTCTCATGGCGTCTCTCCTATCATCATTGATTGGATCATTCCTTCGTCTATAGAATGTATGTGAGACCAAGGATCAGAAGAGGTACCATATTCTAAAGACCTATCTACCCAAACACTTGTTGAATGTGGACTGGGGTTTGCCACAGAAGACCAAAAAATTGATTGCTACAAAGATTCAATGGAGCTTGGTCGTAATGCCTCACGATGATCCTCACTATCAAAATATTTGGAACTCTTCTTAAACTGAGATGATGTAGAAGAGATCATGTGACAGGTTTCCACTGTGGCCACTTCCGTGAAACTAGATGGAGATGGGAGGGAAAAAGTACCCATTAAGGAAGGGTCTTTTAGGAGACCTACTCCAACAATTTGAAGTGATTGTGAACTTCCATTGATCAATGGAATGCTTCCAGTAGCTTGTGAACTATTATCAAAAAAGGCACTTGGTCAACGATTGTGATTCGACCTTGGAAGGGAAATGCAATCTTTCTAAAATATGTAGATACAACGGCAGCCATAGCATAAACCTAGGGCGTTCCTAGTAAAATATTGTAATCAAGGAGTCTAGAAATGACCTCGACTTCAATATCTACTATCTTGCCCCCCAGTTCAACTTGTAAGCTACTTACAATCCCATATGGAGTGTACGTTCTTCCATCGAATGCTTTTAGTGTTGTTGGTGATCATGACAAGGGTGGTGAACCAAGAGTTTTCCAGCAACTCGTTGACATAATACAGGTAAATTATCCCTTGTCAATGATGGTTTTATGAAAATTCTTATTGAGGGCTTTTACCTGCATAAGGAAAGTGAGTTGGGCCAGTAACTGTGGCATATATCCGGTATGATTAAAGACCACAAGATTGGAATCCGTTGGATTGATCCCACCTATTGCTGATAACAAAGCCTGCTTTTGGGAGGTTTTTGCAATACCTCAAGTGTCAACATAGCAGATGGTCATTGAGCCAAATCCTCCGCTATATTATACTTCTGAGCAGCTTGAGCATGAGGATTAAATATCGATTTATGTACGACTCCCTTTGGTGGCTTTTTAGTTAATTCAGGAATAATGGGTGGTACAACTTCTCACGAAGTCGTTGTCGAACCAGTAGGTTGATTAGTAGCCTGGTTGTTCGACGATGATGGATTCCCATAATATTTACTCCTTGTCGATACCAAAACATCATTTTGCTTGTTTGTGATGGATAGCATTAGCACTTGGGAAGTGGATGCATTATCGGTAGCAACCATATGAGTTTCTGGTTTCAGAAACGGATCAGTAAACACCATTGAGGTATTCGAAGCCTTCAAAAGTTTTGAAACCTTAGCTTGATGTGGACAATATCTCATAAAATTCTCCTTGTTACATATCAAACATGGATAATGAGGAGATTTCCTTGCCACAATAGGGTTTTCAGATGATTTTTCAGGAGTGGAGTTTCCTGTTTCTTCTTATTATTTTTCCCTTTCTTCTTTCCCCCTGGTTGCTTTGGATTTTTTCCTTTGCCAGATGACATGAAATTAATCTCTGAGGCAAGAGAATTGTCATTTGCATTTTGATTAGAAACAGCAAGAGATTTACCAGATGGACCTCTTGCGGTTTGCGTGCTTGAGGAACCGATCACACTATCACTGGTATGAGAGTCCCTACTCAATTTAGGAGGAGGTGGAATGGAAAAAGCTGGTATAGGAGCGTCAGGAATTTTGTCGTAGAGTGTGCCAGATTGTGTAGAGATTAAATCTAAATATTGGGCATGAGCAATGAGTTGCTCTTCAGTGACAAGTCCTCCTTTTGCCACATCCTCAGTGATAGATGGCAATAAGGACTTAATAAACCACTCAACTAAAAGCTGATCAGGAACATACATCTTTACCATTTGACGATGATGTCACCACTCATGAATATGATCAGATATGTGAGTGGACGTGGTCTGTTTAAAATTGTAAGGAGTTATGTTCCAATTTTGTACGTGATGGGTAACTAAAAGTGGGTTAGAAAAGGAGTGGCAAGGATGGTGAAGTTATCAAACAAAGCTCTAGGAAATTCAATATACCATTTCACTGCTGGACCAGTAAGTGTTCTATGAAAAAGGTGAAGTCTAATTGAATCATCATTCGAAGTGTTAGATGAGCAGCACAAATGAAAAGTCATTACGTGATTTGATGGATCTTCACCTAGATTTCCATTGAACTTAGGAATATCAGAGGGGAGTTTATGAGGAATCGTCGGCCACCAAGGGGTGTATGCAATTGGATCATTTGTTAGCTGGTCTAAATCTGGTAATTCTAGAGTTGCTACAAAAGCCTACCACTGATTCAGGTTGGGTGGAGCATACCCAGAATAAGATGGAATCGCTTGAGCAGTAGGTATTTGCATTACAGTATAAGGAATTTGTTGTTGGTAAGCTTGATAAGGTTGTTGGACATAACCAGTATAGGGTGGTTGTTGATAACTGGTTTGAAAATGCAGTTGTTCAGAACCTACAAAGCCTTGTTTCCCAGGTCCTCAGTAGGCTTGATATTGACCAAATCTAGTCTCAGCTTGTAAACCAAGTCCAAACTGAGGTTGGATTTGCTGGAATTGTGGTTCTTCATATCGTGCCAGCCATGGTTGTTGGACAATTTTCTATTTTCCAATATCAGAAGATTGACCAAGATGCAGATTGACAATCCCCATCGGTGCCTAAGTCATTCCAGATAAAGAAGCACTAACTTGAGGTTGTGGTTGAGCCGTAGAGACAAGTGGTCGTTGTATCTCAACCTGAGAGACTTGAGTCTTCTACCTCGAAACTTGAGGTTGCAACGAAGAAGGAGCAGGTTGAGGTTGAGACACAACAGGTCGTGCTTGTGTTTGCTACATAGTCGTAATAGCAGGTGTAGTGGGAATATTTGACATACGTCGGATCAGTTGCGTTGGATATACAACCCTTGGTTTTTCTGATAGTATTGGTATCCAACCACTAGATGTAATTCCAATTTGACGTAAATATTGTTGGAAACTCTCATATGGTTGTTCCCAAGGAGAAAACAGTGAATAGGCATACTGCTCTCCATATGGCGTCAGTCCAATGTTTAAAGGATATATCGGTTTTTGAAAACTGGTTTGCCCAAATTGACACTGGTCTGTAGGATCAAATTTCTAAGTTTCAACAGAAGAAATACTAGATGGGACTCCAGATGAATAAATAGGAGCATACCATGGTGCCGAAGCATCCCCTGAGTGGACTCTATCTAGTGATTGATAACCAGCTAGAACAGATGGTGTACCGTATAAATATGACTCAGGTGTACCAAAAAACATTGTAGGAATAGTAGCAGAAGGTTCCACCGTAGCTGCGTCAGATGACACATTCCTAGATGTTGATGGTTGCTCAGACATGTTTAGTCTATCCAAAAGATCTCCAAGCAATTCGACAGGAACTTGCGATGAAGGAGCATTAAAAGAACCAAACTCAGGAGTAGAAGGATACAAATGAATCCCCCTTCCAAAATTAAATGAGGTACTAGTCAATGGATCCTCTACTATCTCCTTTATCGCAATTAGGCTAGGTGGAAGAGGTAGACTGTCAAGTCTATAAAAGATTTCTAGAGATGAAGAAGGTATAGTTTCTGTAGTGACAAATACTGGAGGGGTGACACCTTCTAAATACTGAAACTAAACATTGAGATGTTCAATTAAATGAACTTTAGTCTCAAAGGGAGACTCTTGAACTACTACTCATTCAAATGTAGCCTCGGTTTGAACTGAGATGGGTTCTGGATCAACTCTAGATGGAGTTGTTTCAGGTACAGAAGTGTCTACTATTACACTAGGATCAGTTCTAATTTCCTCTTGTAATTGCGAAACTTCCTCTCTGAAGGCAGATGTAGCAGAAATAATCAGAGTAATGGGAGTCTCTGACAATGTTGAAACAAAAGTTTCAAATAAACTAGATGAATTGCACTCAGTTAAATGAGAGCGCTTTGTCCAAATTGGCTTCGCTTCAGGAGGCAAAGACAATTGACTCACTAGTCTCTGCAAACGACGGGGTTTTGATTGACTTTCTTCCACGATTGTGGATTATTTGATCAACTCAAAACTAAGGGGAAAATGATGTTATTCTGAATTCAGTTAATTTTAATGATTCTTGGACACAACTTTTCTTTTTCAGTTTTTATGAGTCGAGAAAAAGCTAAAGATGACTCTAGTCCCGTTCGATTTTTAATGAGCCTGAAGGGATAGTGCTCAGATGGACCTTTTATTTTAAAGAGACAAAAAGGAATGAAAGTGACTACTCTGGAGAATCTAGACAAAGGGATTACCAAACCAATTGAAAAACTGCAATATACACCTTGGTGATAAATTAACAAGAAATTACCAAGGACTTATGTATGATAATCAATCTTCCTGGATGTCGTGTTCAGTGCATTGCGATCAATAAGGCGGCAGACACAATTTCCTATGGATAAAGGATTTAAGCCTATTATGGTCTCCCAATATATATGCGATGGTACGGGGAGCACAAGTCCATGCTATCACTTGTCATATCAAAGAGGAGGAATCACTCAACCTTCAATAAAAACGATAGCCACTAGTTTTAATGACACCGGAACACGTCACTAGCCTCGACCTCTAGATATGTTTCATTAAGTTCCAAAGCATTGTTAGGTTCATTGAAATTCATTTTAAAGTTGATCTTGCTTAGATTTTTCCTTTCAATGGTTCACCGTGTGATGATGATCTAAAATTCCTAAGATGTAATCTACAATGATAAACAATCTTTGTTTATTTGAGCAATGAAAATCCTAGCTGCTAGGGAAAGAAGATAACAATGCTTTTAAGCAAAGAGCAAAGAGCACACACTAGTGAATTTCCCTAAATCATCTTTTCGCACACAAATCATAAAATTCTAAATGCAAATGCATATATTTTTTTTTTGCTCTCCTTAATGTGAAAGATGCCAAAAGGAAAACTAAATGCAACAAAGATTTGAAATATTTCACTCAAAATGAAAATTTTGACAATTTCTTCTTCAAAAGAGAAATGAAGACTCAAAAATACACTTTCAATTTTGAACAAAAATGATTTCGACACTTTGAATGTAAACAAATCAAATCAAATAAATCAAGAAAATTTCTATCGATTATCAAGGGAAGGAAGAATTTACGAAACTTCTCTTTTCGACACAAAACGACAATTACGACACTTTTGTATCAAAGCAACAAATCAACTAAAACGACTTTTCGACAAAGGATTTTAAATGAGGAAAAAATGCATGAAAAATTCACTAATCCTAATGTAATCGAGGGTGATCTAAGTGATGTAAGTAAGCTTCAGTAAAGAGGCATTGTTCCTATGCAGCAAAACAACCAAACAAAACTGAAAAAAAAAGGTCAAAACCCCTCAATTTCTAGATGGAAAAAGAGTTTAGTCAATCATCTCACCTAGGCTTCATAGAGATTGAGATGCATCACACTTACTACACTTGGGAGGTGCTATGCATACTGAGTCATAGTGGAAGACAGTGCGATGGTCCAGAGAGCACAACTGAAATGGGTTTTGGCTCAAATGTGGGGTTGTTTTCAATGAATTAAGCTGGGTTTTGATAAACAATGATAAGCAAAGTATGATGGAATGTCTTGAGAGGTTACTGAGCTACCAAAAGGGCATCTAGATATGCTTACAAGTCAAGTGTTTAATTCATAAACCAAACCAAAGATTGACTAAAGCAACATTCATCAACTATGCAATTTCAAAGCAAGAGCAGTTTGAAGGCTACTTGGCTGAGTTCAGACTCTATCTATAGTTTGTCTAATTGAACACAAAATGAAAAATAACAACAAACAAAAATCTGTTCATTCCCCAGCAGAGTCACCAATTTGTTTCTAGGAAAACTTGTATTCCTAAAGAATGCTAGCCCTCTAGGTTTGGAAGCTACCCTAGAAACACCAGTTTAAAGTAATCCAATGATTCCTTCTATGTGTAACAGATAAGAGAAAGATAATGGAACCAACCTACAACTTCTGCTTTATCCCTTGCTTGCTCTCTCTCTACTTTGGTAGATCCTGCAACTCCTCCCCGTACTTAACACGCTTTGAGAGTACCTGCACAAGTACAACAACAAAGAATCACCAAAGCATCGTGATCTATTACGACATAAACATTACATAATCAGATATATAATGAACAAATGATAACATTCACAATTGCACAATCACATGGGAGAAAACTTGAAGAGATTTATTAATAGAAAGGAGAATTACAACCCAGTTGTCTAATCTAGTGCCATCCTCCTAGCTTCAATCCTTCTTCACCACATGAAATAGCAAGATCACTCCAACAAGAATACAATGCTCTCTCCTCAATTACAAACTATCAACACTTACTTGCAATTCAAAACATTCCAGCCTCTAGATCTCTTGGATGAGGGATCCACTTATATATGTTTACAAGGGTGTGAGTCATCCATGGGGTTTGATTAGTGTCATTCGACTTGTTACAATTGGTTCCACAAGAGAAGGGATTGGAGATTTTCTAAGATCCCTTATTCATCCTTGGGCAAATTTAGAGAGGCAAGTGGCAGAGGAGAAGTTTCTAGAAGATTCCATGAGAACCCAACTAACAAACTGTCCCATACATTTGTCCATCCTCACCCATCACACCCTATAGAAGGCCTAAATAATATGCATCACACCTTGGTAGTGTACCACTCAGTATGCATCGCACTTTGCTAGTGGAGCAGTCAATATGGTTTACTTTAGGCAATTTCTGGATGGTTTCTTAGATGGAACTTTTGGGGAATGATGTATTCAGATGACTATGTTCCTTTAGGGTATGAAACAACTCTTTTAGGGGTTGACGAGCCCTAATACATCGACATATAAGTTTGGGGTTGATGTGCCCAAATATGTCTATGACATGTGGGAGGGAGACAAGTAAGTTGACATGCATAGGCCAACATGTCACTGAAACTCAACTAAAGCTTGCGTGCTTGATAGTGAAAGACATGCCACTATGGATGGTTGGTATGGTGTCTCCAAAACAAAGCTAAGGAAAAATTTGGAGGGTGGTTTTAGCCACTACAACACTTCACCACACACTACTAGATCTCTAGTTCTTTGCACGGACCTTGTTCATGAAAATAAAGTCTAACACCTCGGGAAATATTGCTCAGTTATCTGATTGTCTCGGCTTCCACACTTGCTTGATTCTAAGATGTAGCATTCACCATGTTCTTGATCAGTTGGCACACATTCCAAGCCAAGCTAGCACAATTGTTTCGATTGGGATGAGGGGTATATTGGTGCACAAGCCATATGATAGTTAGAGTTAAATTTTTCATCTTTGGTTTTCCTCTGCTACTAGCAGGCCTTGACAGTACCCCGGAGGAGTCATGCAAGAACGCAAGCATTGCTCCACTACCAATGAGCTTGGTGAATACCCTAATGGATTTACTTGTATCACCTCTCTACACAGGAAGCCTTTCTCTTCTTTCACCTTATTCATTTTCATTTTTCGAAAATTTTTCATATTTTCATATTTTCATATTCATTTTAATAAATGTGCATAACATTTATTCATTTAAGAGGTGGAAGAGGTATCTCAACTTATTGAGAGTAGAAGAGGTTGTTCCTTCAAAGAAGTAGTTTGTATATACCTCTGACGTGCTTTTTAAGGTGTTCCCTCTCACCTTACCGTACTTGACTGAGATAAAAAGAAGTAACAGAAAACAATCGACTAGAGTAGGTGATAGTAGTTAGTGTGCATGCGTTGCGTTTTCACCAAGGCTCACTTCGATCAGAACATATTTTCCATTGATGTATCATGGACTGAAGACAAAATGTTCTTCACACAAAGGCATTATGACAGATAACCAAGTATTGATAACTACACAAGTCCTATTGTACTTTACACATCTTGATTCAAGAGTCACACATAGTTTCATGTGAAACTAACCTACAGAGGTAAACAAGCAAGAAAGCAACAAAACAAAGAAAAAGTAGAAGCAAATGTGTAAGAAAAGTGAGTAGGAAAACAAGCTGACAAACTAACAAACATGCAAAGTAAGAAGCAAACATACATGTAAGAAAAGAAACTAAAAGCAGGCACTACTCCTACTCCTAAGCTGATGGTGCATGGTTACGCTCACGTAAAGTGATATTTCCAATGAAACAATTGGTGCATTGGTCGACTCATGTTGGTGAAGGCATGGTTCATGAACAACACAATCGTGTGAACCAACAAACATGAAAGATATAACAGTGAAGTCAAACACACTTTGAGTTTAAATGTGTCTACAAAAAAGAAGTGACTGAAAGTGCATGACATGTACTGTGTGGAATTTCCATCATGTTGTGGTACATTATGTGCAAATTTTAAGCATACACATTCTCTTGACTATGACATGAAAGAAAACATGAGAAAAGTAGAACACTTACGTTGCACAAGTCTGCTTGTTGTGTAGGATTCCTCCCATGCAAGAGTGATGGGATCGTGTAATTTGAGTGGAGGAATCAAAATCTGGGTGTTGGGTTGATCTTCAATGCAAAGAAAAGAGTGATGAGGAGACTTGTGTGTTTCAAAAATTTCTTTATCAAAAGTGAAACCAACCTCAGGATAGTGAGGGCCTATCATAACCATTAGCTCAGGTTGAAGTGCCTCGACAGCCTGTGGGATTCAACTTCATGAATAGGTAAATCATTGGAGACTAGTGGCTTAAATAGATTAACAGGGAGTGAATCAACATCGTGATCAAATGAATAAGTACAGAGATCACAAAAATCATGATTAGAAAACTCAAGATTTTTGTCAGCATCATCATGATTTACTGAATCGTGTGGAGGGGTATATGAGAAGTAAGGATGTTCTTCCTCTATGTTTCCGAAAAAGGTAGATGAAAAATCAAGTGGATTTTTAAAGAATGATTTTACCTCTCCATTGTCGGATAATGGAGTGACATCCGGTGTGTTCTGTGAATGATCAACAATGGGTGCATCTATAGACAAACATGCACATGTGAAATCAAGGATGGAATAATCACCAAATATGTCAGGGAAAAATGCAGGAGGCATGAACATAAGGGAATCATCCTTCACTGTTGGTTGATGTTCAGGCTCCCAGTCATACTCTTCATGAATGATAGTGTAGGTTGGTTGTGTGACACCCACTCTGTCGATAGCTTGAGCCACATTCACAACAAGTGTAGAGTTCAGAAAGGAAGAACAAAAGACAATGAAATTTGGATGATCAACATAACATGAAGATGGAGACTGAGGAAATATGTGCATGTGACAACCCATGGTATTTGCAACAAAATATGTGCGAAAATTGAGAGAAGTGATGTTGGAAGGAAGTTACAGTTGAATGGACATGTGTGCATGTTCCCACACATCACTCTACCACGATGAAGTTGTTTGGTGAGAATATGACAGACAGTCACTTGTGACAGCGACCATATCCATCTATGGTTGTGCAATTCCATCACTAAAGTATTGACAGATTTCATAAGGCAATATTCAAATCTATCCATGAGATACTAGAATTTCATCCGACTTTTCAGAGCTTCAAACTGCAATATGTTGGGATGAGGAAAAGGTATGTTTCCTCCTTATAAATAGCATAATTGAGCATTTTTCTTCACATGTTTATCTTCATTTTATGGATAAAAATAGAGGAAACAACAATAGAAGCTAGGCAAAATCGAATAGTAAGAAATTAGATAAATACAGGCATAGAAAAATGAATTTTGCTATCTTTATATGTAGGGACGTGGATTGGACGATAGTTGTTCAATCGACACAATGATAGTAGCCAATAAAGGAAAATAGATAGCATTCTAAGCATAAAAGAAAGTGGAAAAATATGAGGACTGATGCTATTTTATGATGAATTCAAGATCGAGTATTGCAAAATCCTCAGGATCCCCTGATCTTGAAGATTCACTTTTATCTATTTACTTTTCCACATGTTATATAAAGATGTAAGGCAAGCTGAGCAAATAGTTTAGGAATTCGCAGATTGTATCTATTATTTTTGGACATATAATACTTTCATCTTGGTGATGTTGTAACTCTGTTATTGATTTTAGTGAAGATGACTGCATTTAATTCATAATCATATTCTTAGCATCTAACAACGGGGACATTTGGAGACTTTGGGCCCAGTCAATAGAAGATCTACTGCTCCAATTGTGTTATAATTATTTTTGTTTATTATTCATTTTTTATTATTATTAGTTTGCAAAGTAAGAATCATTCTGATTACTGTGAGGATTGATGATTCTGATTTGCATTGTTGTTCAGTCAAGATTCTAGATTTACCTGTGTGATTATATATGTGTGATTCTCTTTATTGAAATTGTTGTGTTATATGAGTGATGCTCTTCATTGAATTGGTTATGTTCATTTCATATTGTTGTTCATTCTAAGGTAACACTATCATAGATTTCAAAGCTATAGTGATTTCTTTCCATGACGTTTTTATATGGTTTTTGTTGTTCAATTATCATAGCTTTCATTCATGTTAAATGAGTTAGTTTCAATACAAGTTAGATTGCCAAGTGTGTTTCTTTCTATTTTCATTCTGATTCAATTTCTTTTGAAATAGATTAAGTAGCTTTGAAAGCATGTTATGAATTCCTTTTAGAAGTGTTTGGATTGCATTTAGAGAAATGGAAATTTGCAATTGCAATGATTCCAACACAAATTGACCTTTGAATTCACTACATATATAGTGTTCACACTGTTGAAATAAAAATACTTGCCCTGGGTTGATAATAGATGTGGGTATTAATATTTCTTGTAATAAGACATCTTAGCACACAACCATTTTGGCACCGTTGTCAGGGAGAGTCTTTAAAAGTGATTCCTTTTATCTTGTTGTAAGAGAATTGAGTTTTAAAAGCGAGAGGTAAGAACATATGTGACCAGCAAGTAAAATGCTTTCTCATTAGCCCGCTTTATAGCAAAAGCATAGAGATTAAATAGAAATAGTTTTTTTATGAATGAATAGGAATAAAATGATAGAAAAATATTAGAACCCTCCATCTAAATCCACAAAACCTAAGGGATTGATGAGCCTTGGGAGAACAACTTTTATAGATGAAATCGTAAGAAAAGAAGAGTCTCAGGAATCGGTAGGATTCTAGACTGTCTCTGGAAAAATCCCTACTGTAATCCCTCAGGTAGTAGGATGACCATCTGTAGCCTACACTGAGATTGAGAGCCAAATTGGAGGATCTTAACAAAGTTTTTAGGTTAAAAAAAATTTACATTTAGATCCTCTACAAGAGGGAAATTGTGCAAGTTAAAATAAGGAGAGGGAGAAACTAGTTGAATTGCTAAGGCAGGATCTCAACTGTCGAAACAAGTATCTCTTGTGATGCTAGTTCTAGGCATTGCTGCAAAACCAAGTTAGATTGTGAATCCACAACTTACTCAAATAGCACCCCTTGAAATCCTTGAAGGATATTGGCACATTTTTTACCAAATGGAAATTCTACCACCTCAAGGTCAAACCTCAACATTGGAATACCTCATAGTCGACCAAGTGGCCAATGCCCCGATGAGAGATATCCCCTTACAAAGCATCCCAACTTTCCATGGGATGATCATAGAGGATCTGGATGCCTCCTTATTCGAGTTTGATTTCCTCTATAGAGGATATGACTATACCACCGGTCCTCAAAGACTAAAATTGTTCTCTTTTGCTATGAAAGGAGGAACTTTGATATGGTTCATGGGCCTAGGTGGACATAATATTAACTCTTGTGATGAAATTAAATGTTATTTTCTCACAAGATACCACGACTTTTGCAAGACTACTAAATTAAAAGATGAAATCTTTAAGATGGTTGCAAAGGATAATGAAACTCTAGAAGAATATGTCGAACAGTTTCACTATAATCTGCAAAGATCCCCTCACACCACTCTACTAAAAGAATTCCTAAGAGCTATCTTAATTAAGGGAATGAAAGAAGAATGGACAAAAACTCTAAATTTGATGGGGAAAGGAGACATTTCTCAAGAATATTATGATGAAATAATTCTCTTGTTTATCAGGTGTTCGCGAGGTAGCAGATGCATAGGGTCAAGAAACCAAGATCCTATAACCAGAGGAAGAAGACCACATAGTGGAGGCATAACAAGGATGGAAATTGGTAACCTCCGAGAAGACTTCAAGACGGACATCCTAGGCACCCTCATAATGTAGCTAGATGTCTTGTAGGCTAAATAGAAACAAGCCTTAGTAGAATAGAATTTGGTTATTTTTTTTCCAAGCTAGCGGGAGAAGTACAACCAACGAGAGTGTCCATTCGACATGGTCTAGACATGCTTCATCTACATCAAGGATCACAACACTTGAGTAATGTCCATCACTTCTCGAGCTGAAAGCAGTTTTCAATGAAGCAGAAGAAGAGATCGAGCTAGTATACTTAATGAACCAACACCGATAGTGGCAGAACAAACCTATAGGTATGTCACAAGACACATCCCAGTCATTTCCTTCACCATTTAATCAACAACAGAATGCTAGGGTAGCATATCAAGGCCATTCCCCTTACTTGAATTGGAAATCCCAGCCATTCCCTATGACACCTTGGCCAACTCAGTCCTTTCCGGGTAATGGCTAGCCAAATTCTACTTTTGCTCCTATTTGGCAAGGTAATCCATATTCATCCCAATGGCTTGCATCTACTTCTCAAAATCCAAATTGGTCTCTAAATTGGTAGCGACCTTTGGGATATCCAATGCACCTATGGGGACAGGTCCTCAAACTCAACCTACATTATCAGCCCCATATCCATTACAAAAAAATCCTCAACCTCTTCTATGTCCTTAGTTGTCATCTCAAACAAATCCAAATCCCAATAACAGACCAGTTCAACTGGTGCAAATTGTCAAGAGCTCAGACTATGGGATTGAAAAAAAAGAATGTAATGAACTTAGAATGAGGTCAGGACATATCATTACCACTGGGGAAAACAAAGACTAGCCATCAATTGAGTTGGAAAACCCACCTGTACATATACCATTAACGGTAAGTGATACATAAACAAAATAAGGAGAAGATATAGATCAGCATAAAGATCCTGAGAAACTCATAGTCAGTTCTCCCACGTTCCCCAAAAGGATAACAAATCTTTTTATTAAATTTTCTCTCCTCCAGGCCATCCAAGATATTCCTATTTATGCTAAAATGATTAAAGAGCTACGTGTAAAGAAACCTATGACGAAAGAAAAAACTTCACCTACCATTCATGTTGTAGGGACATTATTTGATTTACTCTTGGGAGGGGAAAATCTGGTAAAATATGAAGATCCTGGGAATCCCATTGTTACAGTGCAAATATATTTCCACTCATTTACATACACATAGCTGGTCTGGGTGCATCCATTAACATCTTAACAGTAGAATCCTATCAGACACTCGGTATTACAACTTTGGAACCAACCACCACCCTGCTAGAGCTTATTGATCGTTCAGTGGTAAGGCAAAAGGGAACTTTGCAGGATATTACAGTTTATGTTGATTCATGGGAGTATCCAGTAGATTTTATTGTTATAAAACCAAAGAGTCGATTGGATGGGCACCCTCTAATTTTGGGCCAACCTTGGCTGCCAACAGCTAATGCTTACATGGGCTGCTTAGAGGGCAACATGACTATTGTTAAAGGGGATGTTGTAAAAAATCATGTTTAATATCCTACTTCCAAACCAAGTCTTCCCATTGTAAAAATATGTAAACAACCACCCACATACCTAGAAGAAAGCATTTGTTCACCACTTATAGTAGCATAGGCACATGAATTTAAGGATCAAACTAAAGATGATGTTATCAACAACTTTATCAATCATCCAGCTAATGTGAACAATGTAAAATGTAAAATGTTAAAAGCAATTCTTGATAATGAAGCCTTGGAAGACCCTTTGGAAGATACTAATGATAAACATATACAAACAACTGTTGTTCATAAGAACAATCCTATTGAAATCGAGTCAGGCAAGGTTTTAAACATTAATGATAGTCTGGACATCTACCAATAGCAAAAACTCATTCAGGTCCTACAAAAATATAAAGGTTCTTTTGCCTGGGGTTATCTTGAAATGAAGGGCATATACCCATAGCTGTGTATAAATCATATCTACACCGAAAAGGATGCTCCTCCAATCTGGCAGCCTTAGAGAAGATTGAATCCACATCTCAAGGACATTATAAAAGAAGAGCTACAAAATATGTTTAATGTGAATTTCATTTATTCCATTTTGGATAGAAAATGGGTCTCTCCATTGGTAGTTTTCCATAAGAAAACTGGGAAGTGGTGTATATGTGTGGATTATCAGGAATTGAACAAGGCAACACAGAAAGATCACTTCTCTCTTCCACTTATTGATCAAGTCCATGATACTCTGGCAGGGACACAATTATTTTCCTTCCTACACGGCTTCAGTGGCTACAATTAGATTCAAATCACCCCTGAAGACCAAGAAAAAACAACCTTCACCTATCCATGGGGTACATTCTCTTATGGAGTGTTACCATATGGCTTATGTAATGCCCCAACTACGTTTCAAAGGGCCATACTTAGCATTTTTGCCAACCAGTTAAATGAAGGGCTTGAAGTTTACATGGATGACTTTACCCTGTATGGGGATGACTTTGATCAAGCGTTACAAAAATTAGAGAAGGTTTTGGAATGATGCATCTCTAATAATATGTGTTTAAGAAATGTCAAGTGTCACATGATGATGATCGAAGGCGTAATCTTGAGACATTACATTTTTGCATCAGGGATACAAGTAGATCCAACAAAGATACTGGTAATTATTTTACTACCTACACCCTAGACTTGGACGGAGGTACATGGATTCCTTGGATATGAAGGGTATTATCATAGTTTTATCAAAATAAATTCACAAATTGATGTTCCTTTATACGCTTTAACTGGAAATGTTGACTTTAATTGGTCTAGCAAATGTGAAACAACTCTTACAGATTTAAAGAAACTAGTTTCGACGACACCAGTATTGCGTGGACCTAATTGGGAAATTCCCTTTCACATTTCCACAATTGCATTAGAGGCAACAATAGGTGTTGTCCTTGGCCAAGAGGAGGAAAGAAAACCTTATGCTATATATTATATCAGCAACAGTCTCACTACTACTGAACTTAATTATATAGTAATAGAAAAGGAATTCTTTGCTGTCATTTATGCCATAAAAAAATTTAGACATTATATAACTGGCTATCAATTTTTTTTGTATATTGATCATTCCTCCATTAGGTTCTTAGCCAACAAACTTATTACAAATGGTCGAGTGACTCGCTGGTTATTGATTTTGTAGGAGTTTCATATCACCATCAAAGATCATCTCAGGAAGGAAAACCCAGTCACTGATTTTCTGTCTCAAGTTCCAAAGATAAATGATCCATTGGCAGTGGACGACCAATTTCGAGATGAACATTTGTTTGCTGTAGTAGTAAAAATGCCATGGTATGCAGATGTAGAAAACTCTCTAGCAATAGGGAAGCTAACCAGGCACTTGACAACAAGGGAAAGAAAAAAGATTGTTCAGTGCAGCGCCCAGTTTTCTTGGATTGGTGGATACCTTTTTCACACAGGGTCTGATATGTGTATATTCAGATACATTCGTGAGGATGTGATTTATGAAATCTTGAAGGCTTTCCATGATGAGCCTTACTCAGGAAACTTCACAGATCATAGGACAGGGCATAAGGTACTACAGATGGGTTATTATTGGCCCACTACTTTTAAAGATTCTAAGAAATATGCCCAGGCTTGTGATAGCTACCAAAGGATGGGCTGACCTATTCAATCTGATGAAATGCCACTATAGTGCCAATTGGTGATAGAACCCTTTGAATGATGGGCACTCGATTTTGTTGGCCCATTTCATCCACCATCAAACCAAAAGGTCTACATACTGGTTGCTGCATATTATGGTTAGAAACAGTAGATTTGCCAAGAGCTATAGAAAAAGATATAATTAATTTCCTTTTTTAGCTATTTGTGCAGTATGGTTTACCTCAGGAAGTGATAATGGATGGAGGAGGGAAATTTGTAGGACACAAAATTACAGCCACTCTAAGGAACCACCACATTACACATAGAGACACTTCCCTATATCACCCATAGGCGAACGAGCAGGTTGAAAGCACCAATATGGCCACCAAAGCAATTTTGGCCAAGATAGTCTCAACACATTGGCGGGATTGGGTTGTTGGAACACTAGAGGGCTTGTGGGCCTATTGCACAATTTGGTGAAATACTATTGGATATTCTCTGTATGAACTTGTATTTGACAAAGAACCTATATTTCCTATTGAATTTGAAATAAAGACACTAAGAATAGCTTAGGAAGTGGGATTGGATCTAATAGAAGCCCAAACCAAGCGACTTCAACAAATAAATGAATTGGATGAGGCTCGACTACTTGCTCTACAATGCACTGCAATTATTCAGTATCAAAGAATGAAGTGGCATGACAACGTTATTAAAAGGAAGACATTTCAAAAAGGAGATTGGGCAATTTTCTATGAATCCAGATTCCAAGACTTTTCGGGCAAGTTATAGACAAGGTGGCTTGTCCCTTATGAAATTCAAGAAGTATATAACAATGGTACTCTCACTTTGACTACCATTTATGGTTATGGCCATTCATTCAAGGTGAATGGGCATCAGGTGCATCTTTATCACAAACCACTCACCAAGGAGTCTTTTTGTCAATAGGTACGTGATGACTCCACCATGCTAATTTTAGCTGTAGGGAGTAATGACTCGACAAATTTGTTCTCATGAAATTGCATCTTCCTTTAGTTGTAAATAATGTACATATTCCTTTACGATTTATCGCAATCTAGTTAGGCATCACCATGTAAATACAAAGATTTCTCTTGTTTTTGGGTGTGTTTCATAAGTGTTGTTCAATCGATTGAATGATTGTTGTTCAATTAATTCAACAACACTTATTTTTGTGTGTATTTCTATTCAATCGATTGAACTATTGTTGTTCAATCAATTGAACAACACTTATTTTCATGTGTGTATTGATGTTCAATCAATTGAACGACTGTTGTTCAATCAATTGAACAACACTTTTGTATTATGTTGTTCAATCAATTGAACGGTTGCTATTCAATCAATTGAACAACACTTTTTGTGTTTTGATGTTCAATCGTTTGAATGATTTATGTTCAATCAATTGAACACAAATTTTCATGTTTTGTTCTTCAATCATTTGAATGATTGTTGTTCAATCAATTGAACAAAACCTACTTTTGCGTGTTTTTCCGTTCAATCAATTGATTGAATGACTGTTGTTCAATCGATTGAATGATTGGTGTTCAATCAATTGAGCAAAACATTTGAATGTTTTGTTGTTCAATTGATTGAATGATTTTTTTTCAATCCATTGAACAACACTTTCTGTGTTTTGTTGTTCAATCAATTGAACGGTTGTTTTTCAATCAATTGAACAACACTTTTTGTGTGTTTTGATGTTCAATCGATTTAACGATTGTTGTTCAATCAATTGAAAAACACCTATTTTCTTGTGTGTATTTTGTCGTTTAATCATTTGAATGGTTGTTGTTCAATCAGTTGAAGAACACTTTGTGTGTATTTTTCTGTTCAATCAATTGAACAACACTTTTTGTGTGTTTTTCTATTCAATTGATTGAACGATTGCTATTTAATGAATTGAACAACCATAATTGCTTTTTTGTCTGTGTTTATTGTTCAATCAATAGAATGAATAACTCTGATTTCTCTTTTTATTTTATTTTATCACTGGTCATTCTTTTTGCCAATTTCTTTCTCTTTTATGTTTTGAATAAAAACCATTTGGTTGGACATGTGCCTAAGATAAAGAAAAATAGTAATGCTAATACCAATATGACCTATAAAACCTTTTGATGGTCATCTTTATTCAAAAGCTGTCATGGTGCATATCTATAATGACTGGTTGAATATATTCTCTTTGGATACATCATAAAATGATTCACTATTCTAATACCATGCTACTTTATCTTTAATACTTTCAAATGGATAAATCCATTCGATATGATGATATGGGGGTAAAAAAAATAACTTTAATTAGCATTTTTTTTACTTATTATGCCATCCTTGGCTCTTAAGGAGTAAGTGAGCCTCCCTTCTTTTACAATAAAAGCATCAAAATATGAAAATATGAAAATATTAAAATACAACAAATATTGTTTTAAAGAGGATAGGGGGTCTCATCATGAGGGAGCCTACCATGATCATAAGGATGTAATGGGTGAAATTTGATTATGAAAACCACATCAATGTAATGACATTCTTGATAATTAAAACAATCAGAAGGACAAGGGGTATCATCATGATCCAGCTTGATCACATAGTTATATCCTGGTGAATGGCACTATGATTATCTGGCTACCATGCCAGCATAGTGGTCTTTGTATAGCAAATGAAAAGGGAAAATCATTTGAATATTAAAAAGGAGGTCTTTAGCTAGTTTGCAGGGTTAAAAAGAAACCCTGTCAGGGCTATGGATGCCTACTGGCAACAGTGGCTCTACCTCTGGTAATGAAGTACTATGTGACACTACCAAATGCTCTCTATTCTATTACAACATATGGATTCATTTCTAAACCAAAATTTCCATTTGAACAACATTCCTAAAAGCCAACATGCATGGTAACTTATATCTTATATCCATTATATCATATTTGTCCAATCACTTTACTTCCAGTCATCAATATGTTTCGTTGGTCATGCGTTTCCCACTTTTGACCACCTAAGGTAAAAATAAATTGACATAATAGTATAAATCTTTGTTTTATTATACATGCATTTCAAATCTTTTTATATGTACTAATTTGATTATCATTGTCATTTATTGCATCGCTTTTATTGATTGGTTGCCTACATTTATGATTTATTGATGCTTTCTCCTTTATTTCCCATGCTTGGTGGGTGTGGAATCCCTTTTCTAATTGGAGGGGGAATGGTTTACATATGAACAACATGTGCAAAAATTTATGGATATTTTTGTGATGATTATTAAACTGATTTCCAGTTAAAGGGATGCATAATGATTGTGTATGTGTAATAATTATCAAACCATTTCTGATTCGAGGAAAAAAGGTAACCATTATGGAAAGCATGTGGATTGATTATGGTCTCACGCCAAATATTTCTCAAGAGAAAAATGACTTAATTGTCAGTGATATTAATTCTCAAAACAATGTCATTTTCCTATCAATAGCTTTAATGTTCTGTATTGCTATTCCAAACTGTGAAAGAGTGAGAGAAGTGCATGCAGGTGAACCAGCCACAGAAAAATAGTATCCATGGGAGGAAATTCCATTTGAAATGAACCCACAGTTGTCAGGGCATGAGACCAGGCTCATGCGATCCTTGAGCATGCCAGCTGGCTACAATATTTGACTAGATTACAGGGATTTCATGAGGAGATGACACTTGAATTTCTATAGAATTTGTAGAATGGCCACACCATGGTGAGACACAGGAACATAACAGTCTCCAAAGAAATCATAGCTAAAGTCAATGGACTTCCGGTAGAAGGAACAATATGGACAGACAAACATGTTCTTCTGCAGGAAGTTGTCACTATTATGAAACCAGCTCACAAAAAGATAGATGAATGCCTTATAAATAAGCCTCTTCGAGGGGGAAACGTCCTTTACATCACAAAAATGAACAATTAATGGATGATACAAATGGCAAGACCTCCTTTCTATATATAGGCTTCTAAGGGGTCATAATATAATTAGAGCTGTCATAACAATAATAATGTAAGGGCACAATAATAACAATAGTGGGCTTTTACGGGGCACAATAATAACAATATGGGGACTACATAGCTACAACAATATAATAAGGGGGTGTACTAATAACAATAAAGGGTTACACTAGTCGTATAAGGGCCTAACATGCCCCTCTCCTTCAGAAAGTGTTGTCCTCAATGCTTGAATAGTTCATGATGCTCCTCTATAAAATTCTTGTCTTCCCATGTGGAAGCTTTAGCAGGTAAATTCTTCCACTTGATGAGATACTCCAAAATTGATTGATTTCATAGCTATCGGGTTCTTGTTTCTATGACTGCTCTAGGCTCCAATATGATTTTTCCTTCCTCCTCAAGTTCTGGCAATATTGTTTGATCTGGGATCTTCTGCAACTTTTGAATAAGTGGGAACATTTCTTCATCCTTCTTCCGTTCATACCTTGTTTCGTTTATCCAATCTAGTTCGATAATAGAAATGGTGCACAACAATGCTTCCATACCCTCATCCTTTCTTGAGAGTGCATCTGCCACAACATTTTTCTTCCCATTTTTTAGATTATTTGAAACTCATAACCCAACATTTTTGTGACTCATTTTTGTTGCTCTTCAAAGGATAATCTTTGTTCTAAAAAGTATTTAATACTATCATGATCCATTCTTACCTTGAAGTGTCTTCCCATTAGGTAAGCTCGCCATTTCTCAAGTGCGTGTAGTATTGCCAACATTTCCTTCTCATAAATAGCTTTCTTGAGGGACATTTCTTTGTATGTATGTAACCATAAAAATACCCAATCACCTACATCAAAACTTCTTCCATTGTGATGTTGATTTTCCTATTGTTTCATTCGATTTTGGACCAAAGTGGTGTTATCCTTTAAAAGTTGGAGAACTTGTTTTTGATGCTCAATGTGATCTTTCACTGCTTGAATATTTTTCTTCTTGATATGTCCTATCTTGAGAGTTTTAGGAGCAAGATATGATCAGATTCATTTCTTGATGCTCTATGTGATCTTTGACTTCTTGAACATTTATCTTCTTGATATGTCCTTCTATCTTGATAGTTTGAAGAGTGGTAATTCCAGCCACTGCATTACAACATATGGTCAGATTCATTTCTTCTTTCTCTCGAGTTGGTTCCTGGTGTATATACTCTTCTTTTGATGTTTCCTGATCTTTTTCTTCCTCCTCTCCACAATCAATGTAAAATAATTTCTTCTCGGCACACTTATGACCATTAACGTATTTGTTATCACAATGGTAACAAAGCCCTTTTTCTCTTTTTTCTTCCAATTGTTGTGGTGTAATCCTTGTAGGTTGTCGAAGGATAGGAGAAACAACACTTCCATATTTATACTTGTGAGGGGTAGACTGCCTTGTTTCCATAGTTTTTCTTTCCACTTTTTAACAAAGCCCTTTTTCTCTTTTTCCTTCCAATTGTTGTGGTGTTTCTTTAAAGAAGATGTTTCTATTTGTATTCTCATAATATGCTATACTTTCCTCTGTGAAAATTGACCATGTAACAAGTGGTTTATGAGAACAAATCCCTTTATACCATAAAAATTGACCTTGTTCTAAATATGAAGATGCAATACATACCTTTTGTAATAGTGGTCCACCATGTAGATAAAAATATTTCTCCATCTGTATTATCCAATTTACCAGATCCTTGCCATCAAACTTACTCATCTCGTCTTTTCTTGATTTTAGGAGCTCAATCTTGAAATGATTGTAACTCTGTAATTTTAGATGTCTAAGTTCTAAAATTTCTTCCTATGGTAGCTCTCTGAGTTCTCTCTCTAACCCCACAAGTCTGATTAGAATCTGATTATCCAAGTAAGAGTTATGCCAAATCTCTCACAGTGACTTGTTTATAGACTAGTTCATTAGAGAAAACCTGTACGATGTGCCACGTCTCACTGTTTCGACCTTAGTACCTGAAACTAATACATAGAAATCTATAGGAAGTTATCTTTCTGAAACTTCTGACGAAATTTAAATCTGATGCTTAGAACAAAAGTTATGACAACTTTCCCCTGGTCACCTGTTTGGAATGTAATTCGGGAGTCTGCAAAATCTCTACTTGCTTAGATCATATCTACGAAAATGTAGGGAGACAAGATTTGAAATTCAAACCTGAGGTTCACAAATGGGTTTTTAGTTTTGCTTCTAAAACATCGTAGAAAAAAAATTATAGTAAAAATACCACGATGACCTATTTTAGATGAAATTCTAGAGCTTGCAAAGACCCTAACTTCCTCAGATCATATATCTGAAAATATAGCGAGAAAGTATCTGAAATTCAAAACCGAGGTTTAGCACAATTTTGTCTCAAATGGGTTTTTGTTTAGCTTCTGAAACATTGCAGAAAAAAGTTATAGCGAAAATTCTAGGATGACTTGTATGGAGCAGTGAAACCCTACAATCCAAAGCTCTGATACCAAATGTTATGAAACCAGCTCACAAAAAGATAGGAAAGATAGATGAATGCCTTAGAAATAAGCCTCTTCGAGGGGGAAACCTCCTTTACATTACACAAATGAACAATTAATGGATGATACAAATGGCAAGACCTCCTTTCTATATATAGGCTTCTAAGGGGTCATAATATAATTAGAGCTGACATAACAATAATAATGTAAGGGCACAATAATAACAATAGTGGGCTTCTATGGGGCACAATAATAACAATATGGGGACTACATGGGTACAATAATATAATAAGGGGGTTGTAGTAATAATAATAAGGGGTTACACCAGTAGTATAGGGGCCTAACAGTCACAATATTTTAGGACCCAGACGAGAAATTGATGTGAAAAGGGAAAGACATTCACCCTACAACTTTGAGACAACCATGGTAGGAATTGACAACCATTGTGTAGAGGTACATCATGTGCAACGGATGACAAGACGTGGTAAAACCTTGCTAACTTAAACTATTAGCCGTTTTAAAACAGAAAATTACAGTTAACCTACTATTTTATTTAAATTTCGTATTGCATGATGTTGCCCATCAGGTTAGAAAGGAAAAGGACCCACACACAGTCATTAACCATCATGGGCTGATCAAACTAATCATCATTCATGGACTGGCTCATCAGCAGCTAAGCTAGGATAACCTTGTGAATCATACTTTGGCCCCACGTATAGAAAACCCAACAATTGAACACCGAGGGCCAAGAGTGACAGGTCTGAAAAGGACAAAGAAAAGGAAGAATCCCTCTTTGGCCTTGGGCCTAGCAAAGCGAAGATGCTCTGTGAGGGTAAATTCATAGCGAAACACCCTAATTCAAATAGATGAGGCAGGGCCATCTCACGTACCCCCTCCAAGTACATAAGACGTCTCTCTGTAGGACTATAAGGAAGAGGTTGGCCAAGTGCTGGAAAATATGGGGATATTTGGTCAAGGAAGGGAGAAATCCAGGAATTCTAAAGGGCAGAATTATGCCCCCAACCAGTCTTCCCCTACTGGCAGTCTTGGTCATGATGTAACCCTATCATTTACTGATAATGTGGAAGAATAGAGGGAACTAGTTCTTCTTATGGAGGAACCCCTTGAAGAAAAAATGCATGCAGAGAAAACCATTAGGGAAGGAAATCAAGTAGAAGCTACTTGTCCACTAGAACCCCTAGCTAACGACAACCTTACAAATGAAACCTTGGAAGGTGAAAATCAACCAAGGAGAACCATTTTTATGAAGTCCCCAAAGGATGAGGCCCGCCTTGAAGTAGACCCTGAAAATGATAATTTCTCAGGAGACACCATTCCATTGGGGTCTCCTAAGAGGGAAGCTCATGGAGATAGAGACATGGAAAGTGAAAATACATCAGGGGCCATGGTCCCATTAGAACCCCATCTTGATGTTGACTTAATTCCACCTGAACATGGACCTAAAGTAAATACACTCGTGCCACCTCCAATCCGAAGCCTCCCAACAAAGAAAACATACAACGACAGACTCAGGAAAATGCTCAAGAAATATAGGAGAAAAAGAAAACAATTAAGTAGCTAAGATAGTGGTTGAAGGAAGTAGTGAGGGTTAAGAAAGTGAAAGCAAAATTAGAGACCACAAGGACCCAAACTGAGTATTTCCATGGGGAATATGTTGAAAACCAGACTGAGAGCTTGTTGGTTTACTCAAAATAAACCCAAATAGAGCCATGTCTTTTAGAAGACAGTGAAATGCAGACATAAGATCCTTGTGTTTTCCCACAAGAAACACAAATGGACTTCCCTACTATTAATGTTGTCATTCAAACTGATATTGAAGAAGAAACCCAAGTTGATTGTTGGATGGTTCGAGAAGCAGTGAAGGTTTCTCTTTAGAATGACCTAATGGAAACACAAGATGACAAGGTCCATACAAAGGAGACACATTCCTACATTCCATTAGTAACGGAAGAGGTCATTAGGAAATTGCAGAATGAGCTAGTCAAGACTCAGGAGAAATTGACTCAACATAAAGAGGAAGTAGTGCACCTGCAAGTACACCAAGAATTATGAAAAAAATTTGAGGCACTCATGGTTGTAGATGATGAGACTTTCACTAATTACAAGGGTGAATTAAAGAAAGTCGAAAAAGCACAGGTCAAGTTGTAGAAATCTAAAGAGAAATTAGAGAATGTTTTCTCTATTTATTCAAATGCCTTGCCATACTGAGCTCCTGCCACCAACTACGCATTTTTCTTACTAGAGAGATATCTCTTATTAAAGGTAAAAGCTGTTAAAGTTGGCAAGTCAGTAGAAATTAAGAGCACCCCATATTTTGTCAAGTGTTTCAAGGAGCAGAATGAATAGGTACAACGCCTCCTGTGTAAATTGTAGATGCATAATTTCTTTCTAGAAGGTAACTTAGACAACAATCCTGGCCTCTTCATAGGGGACATCCAATTCCAAGATTGTCTTTCCTTTTCCACTAACTAGATCAAATGGACTAATTCCAATAATAATTTTAAAGAACAAGAATATGGCATAAACTTGTGGGTTACTAGGGGAAATCCTACAAAACCCCCGCACCTCTCTATCCAACACGAGCAGTTCATGAAACGAATAGGTGTTGTGGGCCAATTAGGACCACTACACATAGACATTATACAGTTGGGAAGGAGTACTTATAGGAGATCAAAGAGGAAGCTTTATCTGCAACTAGACAAAGGTGGGAAGCCTCCAACAATATTATTAGGAACAGAGAGCCATTTGGAATAAGGAATTTCAAAGCTTCCTCCACTTGCTTACATAAATACAACAATAGAGTCTTGAGCATGAGATTTGAGTGGATAGGGTTTCGATATAGCAGTCCAATAATCTGGTATCCCCAAGATGGGTATTGCAATTATTATAACCCGATAGATCAACAAGTCAATCAGGGTTTCCAAGTGCTCAAAAGGAAAAATAGTTTTAGGTTGTATAAGGAGGAAGTATATCCAACCTATTCCTTAACTCAACTACACCTTAACCAGATGATTGCATGAGGACGTGCAATAAGGTAAGCAAGGGAATATGTTGGGACTTGGAAAAAGTATGTTTTCTCCTCGTAAATAGCCTAATTAAGCATTTTCCTTCACATGTTTATCTTCATTTTATGGATAAAAATAGAGGAACAATAGCAGAAGATGGGTAAAATCGATTAGTAACAAATTAGATAAATTCGGGCATAGAAAAATGACTTTCACTATCTTTATATTCTGGGACGCAGATTGGATGATATCTGTTCAATTGATAGAATAATAGTAGCCAGTAAAGGAAAAGAGACAACATCTTGAGCATGAAAGAAAGAAGAAGGCCAGGAGGATCGATTCTATTTTATGATGAAATCAAGATCAAGTATTTCAAAATCCTTAGGAACCCCTGATCCTAAGGATTCACTTTTATCTCTTTACTTGTCCACATGTTATATAAATCTGTAAGACGAGCTGAATATCTAGTTTAGGAATTTGCAGATTGAAACTATTATTTTTGGACATATAATACTTTCATTTCAGTGATGTTGTAACTCTGTTATTGATTTTAATGAAGAAGAATGAGTTTAATTCATAATCATATTCTGAGCATCTAACAACGAGGACTTTTGGAGACTTTGGGCCTAGTCAATAGAAGATCTACTGCTCCAATTATGTTATAATTATTTCTATTTATTCTTCACTGTTTATTATTGTTAGTTTGTAAACTTAGTATCATTCTGATTACTGTGAGGATTGATGATTCTGATTTGCGTTGTTGTTCAGTCAAGATTCTAGATTTAGCTGTGTGATTATATATGCGTGATGCTCTTTATTGAAATTGTTATGTTATATGTGTGATGCTATTCATTGAATTGGTTATGTTCATTCCAGATTGTTGTTCATTCTAAGGTAACACTACCATAGATTTCAAAGCTAGAGTGATTTCTTTCCATGAGGTGTTTATATGGTTATTTGCTATTCAATTATCATAGCTTTCCTTCATGTTAAGTGAGTTAGTTTCAATACAAGTTATATTGTCAAGTGTGATTCTTTCTATTTGCATTTTGATTCAGTTTCTTGAGCAATAGATTAAGTAGCTTTGAAAGTGTGTTATGAATTACTTTCATAAGTGTTTGGATTGAATTTAGAGAAACAGACATTAGCAATTGCAATGATTCCAACACAAATTGACCTCTAAATTAATTGCATACATAGTGATGACACTCTTGAAATAAAAATAGTTTCCCTAGGTCGATAATGAATGTAGGTATTAAGATTGGTTGTAATAAGACATATTAGTACACCAACAAAATATACAGAAGCAGTCCCAAAAATCCATAAGCGATTCTTGTGGAGTCTTCTATTGTTTTAACAGTTTTTTGTCAAGATGTTCTGGATCAAAATGATTGAAAGTAGATTCAATGAGATCACATAAATGCTCAAGTGAGTCTAGGCTATCGGGTGGCAAACTGCCACACCATCATTGTGGGGATTCACAAATTGTGTGTGCAAATAGCACACTGGAATCTTCTTCATAAAACTCATATTCATCCTTAAGGAATGCATATAATTATTCTAAGTACTCATGTTGTGCTACTTCACCTTCACCATCAGACGTGAATTCGGATAAGAGATAAAAAAATAACTCCTTTGTGATGTCGACAGGTTCAACATGTGAAAAAGATTTTGGAGGGATGAGTTTGGAAATATCGATGACAGATGAGAGAATATTCAAAACAGAATAAGAGGACACAACTTTTCATCTTGCCCTTCTTCTAGTGCCAAAATTTTGATGGTGATGGACTTGCCAACATGTCAGGGGATCTCCCCGGTAAGAAGTCCCAACTAGACCTTAGATCATTTGGTGTGGGATTCCCAGTAGTGGGTCATATGGTATCGCCTTGACCACGTTACACACAGAGGTAAGTAAGATTTCCTTGTTGCTAGCAAGTGTGTGACATGTGCAACAAGCCTAGGAAGGTGCTTGAACAATTCTAACACATGGAAAGTTGGGTGAGTGTGCCCCTTGGAAACCTATGGAAAGACACAGCTTAGAAGGGAACACACGAGAAAAGATACATCACAAACTGGAAGGAAGGTGAACCAACAATCCAACATGATGGTTAAACCAACAACACATCTTATTAAGATTCATAAATACATGTATAGAAAGAATATACACATACATGCGTAAGCAAACAACTAAATATATCATTAGAGTATCCAAGATAACTGAAATACAATAATAACATATGCATGAAACATGTTGGCTTTGTTATATTAAGAAGTGAAAGTTCCAATCATACAGTACAACCATGAACAACCACTAGTCCCAATAACAGAACATTACAGTCACTACCACCTTCTCCTTGAAAGAGATGTACTAGCTCTGCACTGTGGAGAAGTCAAGGCTCCTTACAATAGACTCCAACATTTCTCTAAGATACTCCTATCAAAAGCTTAGCTGCCCAAAAGCACTTACAATGAGTTATGAGGTTCTATAAATAGAAAAGGGTGGTGTGACCCTTGACATTCTACTTTGTGACTCTTCACCTACGGTCATGACTCTTCACCTATTACATGACTATTACATTCAACTATTGACACTTTTTCTTCCACTTTTACAAGATGTTACATTACAATATGTATATGTACCCATGTGAGATGAAATACGGTTGAGAGAGACATGAAATATATCACTAAGAATGGGACCATTATGGGAAGACCAACTCTTCAACATCCTCGATGATCAATGGCGGAAAACTAATGTGAAGCTTGGTCATCTGTGATGGTGTCTGCGTTTTCAATGGTGACATCTTGCTAAAAGCAAACTCTTCCCTTCGTTGCATCTAGGTGCACTAATATGGCTCCTCTGTACAACTTGTCTGATAACATGCATAGGGATAACATGCACATCATCCTCCTGAGTGCAGATGGACCAACAACATACTAATGCATAGTGTCTGTACTAATCTCTACGTGTGTGTTGGTGGCTATGGGAATCAACTTGTTGAATTGCATGTTCAACTCCAATCAAAATTGGTTCTTGTCTTTGCCTGAGTGAGTGTGCTAATGGGTGGGATCGTATGCGTGGGCATAATCACATCCATGATCTTGAGAAACATTGCATGTGATCGACAAAAATGGCCACCCTGTCTTCTCCATGTCGGCTATTGGGTTGGATCTATAACCTGTATGGGAACAGTTCCATCAGTCTGTGTAAGTTGCGCCTCTTGTTGTACTTGTTCCTGCTGCAACTCATTCTCTTGTCTGTGAAGCACCTGTTCTTCCTTGAGTAGCCACTTCAACAATTACCACTCCTTCTTCATTTCTCTCTCTACCTTCCCATAATCCTCTTGTCACGTTGTGACCTCATAGTCCCAATCTCCAAAGCTTCTTTCATCACAAGTGGATCTTCTTGAACTTGTAACTTTGCTCCACCTCTACGTTGTCAACAACCTTCCTCTTGCATTTGTCACATGTAGGTCTGCTACCTTGTATTTCTCCTAATGGTGCTGCTCACTGTGATGTTGCGACCATTTCATATTGATATCATTATCTGTGAACAACTTGATGTCTTCATAGATAGGCAAGCTAATAGACACTTGCTCGATTGCATCCCCAGTCATGCTCTCAACTATGTCCTTTGACTCTACTCTCCTAGAGGCCACTGTACCTGTGCTGCTGAGAGGCAAACAAACAGTTGTGATTCTTGGAGAAATAACAAAATTCATGGAAAGCAATATTTCAGTTGAAAACAAAAACAAACTTGAGGACTAACTTACAACATACCTGTCTGACTAATTGTGAAGATTGCATAATTTTCATCGGGATGTTGGGCAACTAATTGCCAAAACTGTGCAAGGCATAGTCTGGGCTATCGGGAGGCTAACTAATATATGGAACTGCATAATGAAGAATCCATCCTAGCATGTTGAGGACTGAAACTGTGCAATGCACAATTTCAGTCAGCAGTGACATGCAAACCGGCAAACTGTATTGCGTAGTTTCTAAGCCAGCAAGGCATTGCCTCCCAGAATTGCCTAATGCAAGCCTAGAGGTCAGTGCTAGGCTATACTTGCACAATTTTTGGAGGGAAGGTAGAGCATTCACTTCCAGAAATGTGCAACGCTAGCCGAGAAAAGAAATGTCCAGGCCAAGGCAACCCAGACCTGCTGACGGGCAACTAAAAACATGAGAAGTCTAAATTCTTGGTGAAACTGAGTGTAAACAAGAGTGAATGAACATGACTGCAAATAGTAAGTGCAAGATTTAGAAAATGGAAAACATGCATGTGTGTGAAGCAGATCTCCACAACTGCGACTGTCGATGCAAAAATAGTTTCATGCATGTGATAATAGTGAGATGCAAATGAAAACTGAAATGGGCTTCTACAGGCTAATATACATTAAAATGATAACAAGCACTCATTTAAATCAAGTAGACAACACCTATACAAAGTGAAACATAAAAAGCGACAGAAATTTAGTGCAAGACATGAGAAGGAGACTTACCCTGAAACATCTAAGTTGAAAGTGTTGAAGACTCCTGGATGTGATGTGGGATGTCTAACATGCAAGGTTGATGAAAGAAATGATCTTTGTAGTGTCCAGTTCATAGGTTTTGATAAGATTTAGGTTATGACGTGCATGCCACAAATCTAGGAAAAAGTGACACTTGGCGAGAGGTTTCTAAAATGATATTTGCATGTAACCTCTAGCTGCTAAAAATAGATCCCTCAAATATAGGGATGCCTTTTGCATGCTACCTTTTTCTATTTTAGGAAAACCAGCCCATGCATGCAAATTAGATTTTCTCCATCCCCGAGGGAACTGCTCAACCCTGAGGGTACATGCATCAGTTTGCGAGCATGGGTTAAGAATTTGATTAAAGTTGTTTGTCTATCAGGCATTGCGCAACTTTTTGGCTGAGTAGGTCACTACCTCCCAGAATCACACAATTTCTAGGTGGAGACTTAGTGCTAGGTCAGATTGTGTAGTTTTCTGAAGTAAGACTGCCTGATTTTTCTGCGCAATTCTAGAGCCCAGCAGGCTGCCTAGCTGATTTGCATAGATTTTTGAGGGAAGGTTGGTTCCCCTCTAGAATTGTGAAATTTCCTAGGGGAGTCTCTTAGCCAACAAATAGTCTAAGTCCAGAATGCCAACCTACTGGAGGGAGACAAGCTAGCTGACAGGAAAAGGCCGATTGCTCACTGAAAATCTATTGAAGCTTACGAGCTTGAAAATGCAAGACTGGCTACTAAGGATGGTTGGTAGGGAGGCTTCAAAATGAAGATATGGACAAATTTTGAAGGTGGTTGTAGCCACTACAAAAATGGTACCATTTCTCTGTTATTTTATTGTTCTAAAGATGTAATTCAATTCTGGGAAGTGATTTGGGCCCTTGGCCTGAAAATGTGGCTCAAATCCCAGGGATGCTCGCATAGCATTATGGAAAACAGTCCTTGGACGCTAGCTTTGAGGCCTGTGAGAGTGTCCAGAGGGCCCTGTATGCTGGCATGCCCATAACATGAGAGCGTTTAGAGGTCAAGTGGTCCAAAATCTCAGTGGGATGTAGGGTCTGGTTGGCAGAAAGATTGCATTGGTTCTTGAGGGTCCTAATGCTAATGCTCAATGATTGTATGGTGTGTTTCTATTATTTCCACTTCCTTAACATGACTTGGGAGGTCGAAGCATATCACCGTGGCCTCTCGTTGTATGCTTACCTCGACTGGTCTGTTGCTTGGGTAGACGTGGGGGGAGGGTGTTACAACTATTTTTTAAACATTTTATTGCACCATAACATGAAGGTCCTATGGAAATATTTGTAAAATATAACACCATGTGGACAATTTTCTCACATAATTTATGCCATAATTAATACGTAAGGCATTTCCTTTAGGAAGAACTCCCCTCCCATTCCACCTATGCCTTAATGTCTGATTGGTTTGTGTGTTAGACGATAGAAATATCTTGGGCCTTTATACCTATTCGAGAGGTATTATTCAGTTATGAAATCCTATCCTTCCCTACACAAACCTATCGAAAAGGACTCTAAAAAAGAGTAATGGGGAGAGTTATGCATAGGGTCCAAGTTGAAGGATGTTAAATATGGTATTATGGTCACAGGTTCTTCTCGAAATAGATCTGTGCTTGGACAAGGTCTTTCCCATGATCACATCTTTTGTTGTGAAAGCACTCTCTCATATAGACACGGAAGCCTCTTGGTGAACCGGGTTTCAAACTTGTAGCTTGGGTAGTTGTTCTGTTAGTAAGTGTTTTTTTAATCCCTTGCTGAGTTTCTTCCTCACTATGTTTTATACAATTTATCTGGAAAATGATAATCTTACCTATTTTTTTTTGCTACTTGCAAGGTACAATAACCACTAGGAGTAGAATAGTCAGGTAGACACAGGGGTAAGTCTAAAATAATTTCTATTTCGTTATAGGGCTTGGAAAATTTGGAAGCCTTCATGTTGGGTCTATTTTTTGGATGGATTTCATCCCCTTTGCGTGCCCTATCTAGGGTTTCACTAAGATGCTTAACACAACAATTCTAGGTAAACTCCCACAACTTGCCTAAATCAATATCCGTCTAATTTTTGTGCTACATGTCTTTTTATTCCCTAAATTTCTAGTTTGGGTGTCGATGTAGGTTATTGTTTTGGGAGGCTTTCAATCGTCAATACAACTACCAAAAATTCCCTTTTAAAGATTTACACGCTTTTCTGGGCTATTCATCATGTGTGGTCATTTACCTCTAGGGGTTAGCTACTACAATTTTTTCTTCAGGTGTACCATGAGCCATAGTTGTGTGTGTGTGTATATATATATATATATATTAAATCTTAACTTATTTACTAGATGTTCAAGTAGTATTGATACAACCAGGCCCTTGGCCTTTAGAGCTTGAGGATTATTTGTGATGCAAAATACTATGATTTCTAAACAGTGGTTTGAACTTGTTGTTGGCTTAATATGTAGAGGAATAGAATTTCATACCAAAAAAATTGTTTGATATAGTTTTATATTGCGGCTTGTTTCACTCTAAAACCATATGCTTACCAAGGAAAGAACAAGTGTTTAGACAACATTTGTGTTATATTCTATTTTATGTGAATCCTATAATTTCTTTTGAACACAATGGTAATTAGAAACATACATCACAACTCAATCTGTTGGTAACCTTCATAATTCATGTGTGTTAGTTTTTCTTTTATTTTGCAAGAGGGTTATACCTAGAGCTAATTTATTGTAAGTTCCATTGTTCATTCAAATAATCTCTATCTAAAGTGATTGTAGTATGTGAATTAGTTTACAGTTCATGGTCATCATCATGAGAGATTAAAGTTGGTATTTTATTTCATTCTTCAACAGTCCGAGTGTTTGTTTTTATTGTTGGGGAATGTTTTGAGTTGTATACCTTTACAGGAATCAAGCATGAAAATAAACACTAATTTCTTTTACATTTTAATAACTTCAATTAATTGTTTCTAGAAGATTGTCCCACTTTTCCACTACAAACATATTTGGGCACTGGAAGGAAAAAATAACAACAATGGTAAACACACTATAACATGATGTACATCCTGCAAGAATAATAAAGTTGAATGGTGGGAATTTAATGTTAACCTAAAAAGAGATATGGTCATCTCTTGGAATGATATCAGTTTTATTTGGGAGATCATTCACAAACTTTCACTGCAAGAGATGTATCCCAACCCCATAATTGAACAACCTAGATTAGTGTGATATGTTATATCCTCAAAAGAAATATCTATCTATCATATTATATTATATTTAAAGAGTAGTTTCAACTCATTCATTATGTCAATGCAAAGATATTACCAAGCTCCTACAAAATAGAATGCAGATGGTATCCTCAGAAGCTAGAATCCAAGAACATTCCTATAGAATTCTATGGAAGCCATCACAAACTTGCAAAGGAATGAAATGTGATTGAGAGTTGCCAAAGATAAAGTTAGGGGACATGGAATATATTATTCCTTTGACATCCTGTGACACTCTTCAAATGATCATGTTGTTTTAACTCATGGAGTTTCAAACAATTCGATTAGCACCAACTTCAGCAAATGACTTAGACTCCTCTTCCTCTGAGCATAAAAATGAGGGAGTGATCTCTTTATAAACAAATATTCTGGTAAATGATCTAGTGTTACATCAGTACATGCTTTTGTATTGTTCAGTATTGAAATTCTAAATGTCATTACAAAGGGTGAACATGGAGGTTAGGTATTTGATCAGAACTAGTTGTTCAACTAAACCAGTTTGGTGACTTATTATGTTGTTTAATTCTAGCTCGTCTCTATTCCTAACATTAGAAATTGTCCGCTCAATTTTTTTTTAATCTTATCCATCATACGAAATTTAATATGTGGATTCATGAATTTAAGGTTATCAATGATAGGAATAACATCTAGAAGGTTACATATTTTAAGTCCATGAAACGTTGAAAAGTTAACTATTCAGTATGTATATGTGGGCTTTCCTCTTATTATTTTTAGATTATCCATTTTTCGTATTTCATACATTGCTCTCTTAGAATCAAACTTTAAAACAAAAAATAATTTTGTTTACAGTTTAATAACTTCAGTTGATTCCTTCTAGAATATTGTCCCACTTTTCCTTCAATCATATTTTGTGATTTTATAAAGGAAATAGGATTGTCTTAGGGTTACTAACTACTAGCCTCGCTTAGAGCTAACCTCAAGCCTTGCAGAGCACGGTAGACTTATCATCATTAAATTATTACCAAACTCATTATAGTCAATGTTGTAGTTAGGGTTGTCATTTGTTATTATCCCATATTTTCTTCTTTATACTTTCCCCATATAGACATCAAAATCCTTAGACATATACATTGTCAAGTTGCATTACGAGATTTATTCTCCAATTGGATCTACATATTTGGGTTAGTTCCCAGTAGCGGTGCTGAGTCAAATCCTGTAGGAGGTCTTGATGGTGGTGTAAACCCTGCATTTCCTCTCCTCATATGGGTTCAACTTCTTTTCTATGCTTTCTTTGTCTCTCTCTATTTTCTATTCTGTGAAACAAACATCATAATTTTGTGAAGGTAATTGACGCTTAACTATTGTGAATTTTAGGATGTCCTCATTTTTTAGGGTTGACATGATTACAACCTTGCATGATGACTACAAATATGCTTCACCATGTTTTGATGCAACCATGATTCAAACCACATCTATCATTTCCATATCTTAAAAAGAATTGGGCTTGCTAGAGTTAAGGGTCCAGACTGATTTGGTGTGATATACATGTACTCTAAACTATGTCTATATGAGTTTCTTTTCCTTTGGAACATAATTTTGTTTCATTTGGAAAATAATGTGTTCTTGTAATGTATTTTTTTATTTATTATTCAACTCTTCATGAGATTTAATATAATTCCTTAAATATCCAATTTAAAATGTATTTTGTAGAAGGCCACCAAATGCATTTGTGAATTGCAAGAGTTAGACTTAATCTGATAATATTTCAAATAATTTTTCTATTCTCAAGGAAAACAAAATGACATTTGGTAGTACTTAGAAGATTTCATGGATTCATCACTATTAAAACAAATTAACATACTGTAATGGTTCAAATTTTGTAATTGTAACTTCATCTAAAAAAAATGACATTTTATAATAGTCAAAGCACTGCTTGGATTTACCTTCAACAAAATGAAATGAAATTTTGTAATTATAGCATCAAAAAAACAAGATGACATTTTGTAATAGTTATAAGATTGGACTTTTGTAATTATAGCTTCAGCAAAACAAAATGACATTTTGTAATAATCGAAAGATTGTGTGGAATTTTTCAATTGTAGCATTAGAAAAATAAAATGAGTCAATGGAAAAATAACGAAAATTAGTTGGCTCATAGCCACATCTCCTAGGCCACTTTAGTTCACAAAGTCTCATATTCAAATTTTTTCCTTGAACAAATTGTTCCGATTGAAGTTACACATTTTCATTACCCTCTAATGGAAAATGTTCAGTTGGTTGATTTGTAATTTGAAGAATTTACTCTAGTTGATGATTTTCAGCTCCAATAGTGTGATGTACGATTTGGAAGAAGAGAATTTTCCTCATTTTCTTATCATAAAGGTTACACATTTTAACTCTATGAAACATTGGGAAGTTGAGTATTTAATATGTATATGTGAGTTTTCCTCTTATTATTTTTAAATTATCCTTTTTTGGTATTTCGTACATTTCTATGTTGGAATTAGGCATGAAACCAAACAATAATTTCTTTTAGAGTTTAATCAATTTAGTTAATTCATTCTAGAATATTTTCCCATTTTTCCTTCAAACATATTTTGCAAGTTCTGAAAGGGAAGAGGACTATCCGAGGCTGGATGACTACTAGCCTAGCCCAGACCTAACCTCAAGCCTTTTAGAGCACGTTGTCCTCATCCTCATTTAGTTCTTTCCAAACTCATTATAGTCAATGTTGTAGTCAAAGTTGGAAATCATTATTATACCAATTTTTCTTCTTTAAATTTTCCCCATACGAACATTAAAATCCTCAAACATATACACTGTCAAGTTGCATTACGACACTCATTCTAAAATTGGATCCTTATTTCTTAGTTGTTTCTCAATAACTTTACTAAGACGGATCTTGTAAGAGGCCTTGATGGTAGTGTAAACCCTGCAATACCTCTCCTCATATTGGTTCCACCTCTATTTTGTGCTATCTCTCTCTGTTTTATGTTCTCTGAAATAAACAACGTAATTTTGTAAAAGTAATGCATGTTTGATTGCTGAGAATTTAAGGATGTTCTCATTGTTTTAGGTTGAATTGATTAGAACTTGGCATGATGATTGTTGGTTGAATTATATGTATTCTCATTCAAAAAATTAATTATCAAATCTAGGATCGTAAGACTTAGAGATGCAAGCACAAGAAATGCGGGTCTGGAGCCTATTCTAGCCTATGCTAGCAATTAACATTAGAAAGAACTAATCACTAATGATTATCACTTGTCACTAGACTATGGGACTCTAATGATTATCAATTTTTGAACCACAATATTTCATTAACATTTCTCATGTGGTTTTATATATGTAGGTTATTAGGTCTTAAGACTTTAGTTCTTTTAATCGTATAGTGACAAAAACCCATTAAACATGTTGTACAAAAGTAAATGGTGACAACTATAATAAAAAGTGTGTGTGGAAAGCGAAGAAAACAAGGAAGTAAACTATAAGAAACATATTAAAAAACTATAAAAAAATAGATGCTAATCAACCTTAGAGATATATTGTAGGTTCTCATTCGTTGTAGGAATCTTTTACCAAGTAGCTGCAAAGCTCCAATCAATTAAAGAATCCTGAACTACAAATTACGTATTTTTAATACCATATTCTAATATAGAACCTAGTACTAAATTAAGTAGAGAAAGGATGGAATTTGAAATTCTTAATAAGTACCAAATTAAGTATGAAAATTCCATAAATTGAAATTATGAATAAGTACCAAATTATGGAAATTCTATAGATTAAAGTTATGAATACTAAAATGTGTTAAGAAAACCATTTTAAATTTGCTTGAATTTTAAGCCTGAGAAGAATCAATTTGAATTTATTTATAACATGTAATATTAAGAAATACAAAAGCAGAGAAAGTGAATTTAATGAAACTAAAAAATGAAATAAAACATTAAACAAAATCTCCAATTAAGAAAACTAAATATTTTTTGAATATTACTCTACTATACAAATAAAAGTCGGGGTGTTACCTAATTCGAGGGGCCCTTCCTGGCCTAGAAACATGGCTGGAGACTTAGATCAGAATAATGTGCAAAGATTCAACAATTAAATCTTCATTACAATAGTCTCAACTTCAGCTTGCAAACGAAAGTTTAAACTTATTACAAAAGATCAACTCAGAATAATGATAACCTCTATTCACCCTCCCTTTATCACTGTGCAAATCTATTCTTTATATTACAATTGAGAGGAAGTGATGGTCCAAAGGATCATATCAACTTCCATAAAAATCTAACTCCTGTACTATAATTTAGGTAACAAATAATATTTAAAAATGGTCTTGTCATGATTTTGGAATGTATTATATTATTGTTGAAGATAGAAATAATGCCACTTGGCATTATTTTTACATTCTTCCAAGTTTCGAAGTAACTACAAATATAGATAAAACTAGTCCTATATTTTGATGTACGAGTGAAAAATCAGGCACCAAATTACGTAACAAGTACTCAAATTCTATAGGTGGAATTTAGGTTTGAATGTAACTTTGAATGATATCTTTAGATTCACATGTGAGCTAAGTGTGAACATAAAGATGTAGTTGCAACCCATGTCATATTTAAAAGTGCCAATGCATTAACTTTAGTCTCAAAACTGATATAGGTACTAAATTTTCAAATTCTAGCACTAGACCTTGTTGTTTGGGCACATAAACATATTCATAAACTGTCATTGGAAAACCACGTTAAAAGTAATTTAATCATAAAAATACAATAAATCATCAATAATTAACCATAAGGTAAAATGAATGCCTTTAATGAAAATTGGTAATATAATAGTTGTGAAATATGTTATAAATGTATGAATGTCTTGTAAATTAGAGGTTTGGATAGTCAATACGATAACATATCTCGGGCCCAATATCCGCCCATGCCTAGGACTTTGCATGCCCTCATGCAAACACAGTATGTACTAGGAAGGAATGATGGATGATATAAGGTGATAATGAAGATAATGGCTAAACAAATATGGACTTGGAAACATATAAGACCATTACTTATTTTGTGGTTCTTTTTTGAGATAAGAAACATTGACTTCATCCTCTTATCGATAACATTCAAATGATGATTTTGTGAATGCTTTATGATGTACAAGGATAATACACTATATATATTCATGAACCACAATCATTCTTATGCTCTTACTAGAATATGTATTAATAGATTTGGAAATGGGGGTTTAATGGTGGATTAAGAAAGGTGAAGAAATAGGAATGGGTTAATCATCAAAATTGCCTAAATTTTAATGAGATAAATAGCCTTTAAACATGTTTTACCTCAACTATACCTTTTGAATTTTTATTTGTACCACATGCTACAATGGAAGTTGTGTGAAGAAGAAGATGAGGCAGAGTAAAGCTAAGAGTCATGAATGATATGGACAAGTTGGAATTGATGAGTGCCAATATGATCTGCTGAAGGAAGATAAACAGAACGAACTAAAGATGCTGAAAAGATCCCAACAACCATTACCACATGCCTAAGGTTTTGCATGTCCTCATGCAAATAAAGTGAGGTACTGAATATGTGAGGAGGTCTACAAAGATGGCTCTAGTAAAAAACGGGACCTGAAGAACAAAACAATGCAGAACTAATGAGATGAATACTGAAAAAAAATAAGTCATCTGAGATTTATTAAAATGATGCTAAACTAACACCAATCATAAAAGAAATTCCAAATCACTCATTATATATGATTTGATCAATTATTATCAGTTTTATCCTCAAGAAAAAAGACCTTTTATAAATTTAAGGGATTCTCCTTCTTTATGGGTATAAGGCTTTTCATGATCACAACAAGTGATGAACCAATAAAAAATTAGTCATTACTAACCAAATACCAAAGTCTTATAGTCATACAATTATTACAAATAAGCTTTGTAGTTCATTTTTATTAATTATCTATGATCATAGGTCCCACTTCTAAGGTAATTAAATCTTAGATATAGTACAAAAAAATAATGATAAAGGACTAAATGTTACTTTAAGGTCATTCTTTAGGAGAAAATTTCTAGACTTTATTTTTGCTTGACTTCAATCCAAACATGTTTCCTTTTGATTGTATCACCATAGAGTAACCATCATACATGTAGACAAAATCCCTGGTTTGGTCAACACTTCTTTAAGAAGAATACCCCATTACCCGCGACCATGCATAGCCCCAATGGGTTTGCCTGGTGATATCATAGGTCAGTACCTACTACTAGTAGGCATCTCTAGCCTTGACAGGTTAACCTCTTAAATCTATTTTACACTAAAGGCTCTAGTCCCTGCATGTTTCCTACCATTTTAGTTTTATATTATGGATATTTATTTTACAATTGGTAGATGGGGGAGTGACATTAGAAATAACCTTAAAGTCATAGGATGATACCTTTCAGAGTGAGTTAGATTACCTGCATAATGTCTTAGATGCATAGGGTACTTATAGGTACTCAAAGGACATAACATTAATGAGCCATTTTAATGTGAGATGGATGAGATTGCCAAAGAATAACCAAAATAAACCTAAACTCCTACTAATCATAGTTTCCATGTATGCTTTCACTTTTTTAAGTAGTGTTCGACCATGAGTACCAACTTCAGTAACTCTTTTTCAAGTCTTAATAAAGATGCTCTAATAGCATTCTTTGGTGTTATGGTTATAGTATTCAAGTTTTTTTCATTGGTATCATTGTATGGACCTTTTAATTTTGTTTTAATCTCCTTTAATATGTTTTGGTAGCTATATTTTGAGCAATTGTTTTGTATTGATAATAAAAAATCTATATGCATAAGAAAAATGAAATTTCAAAATAGAAATGGAAGCTATGAATAGTTTGGAATTATCATTCAATTCAATTTCTATGGAAAATACTTATTATTAGGTCATATTTGTGAAATAATGGTCTTATAATAGATAAGTAATGATGAAGCATGAATGCATCATTTTTAACAACTTGAGGTAAAAGGAAAGATGTCATCAAATACTCCACCAAGTGTTCCATTCCAGTGATGATGATATTTTTTCCATTTTGGAAAATATTCTTCCAGTATTTAAGTATCCCAAATGAAATATATCCTTGAACCCTGATTTGTCTTGAAAAATAGTGAATTGGTACCAAAATTTTGGGTACTAGTTGGATGAAATATGGTACCAGACAATTAATATGTACTATGGAAATCAAGGATATTACCTTCACATATAATTCCAAAGAAAGTTATCATAGCTTACTTTATTGAACAGAAAAACTAGAAAGAAGTCTAGTTATAAAAAGAAATAATAAGTGAGAAAGAAAAGTAATAGTTGAACCATGCTGCTATTTGAAATAAGACTAAGTAGTTGTCTTTGTTAAAACAATATCCAGTTGAAAGAGACCTCAAGAAAAATATGCAATAGGAAAATAGATCTCCCATTTTTATATGCTTGTCTCTTCTTCTTTTTTCTTATTTTTTAACATTCCCATTATACAAAACAAATGACAAAGATGATGCACTATATTATATCCACCAATTATTTATTTATTATTATCCTACTCTACTTGAGAAAAAATAAATTCCTCTCCTAAAATATAGGAGTATTTCCAACGTAACCATGTGTGTAACAAATATAAAAATTCATTCATACTCAAGTTTAGAATATAATATTCAATGAATAACTAAGTATGAAGAACCAACTATTTCGATGATGATGTCAAGAAGTAAGGAAGAATGAAGTAGTGGTATCACCTTAGAGTTGCTTGAAACCAACTTTCAACAAAATCAAAATTCTCTTGGTTTACCTCTTTATTTAGCTCATTTAGAATATCCTCCTTTGCCATGCCATTTAAATCTTCTATTAGTAGATTATTATCCTCTCGTGCGCATAAAGGATATGTAGATATAGAAGTAAAAAATTATTCAATATTAGGCTCTAATGCTTGCTCTCCATCAAATGCAATCCATGATTATTCAGTTTCCTGAACAAGTTTTCAATAATAAAGATTTTCATGTGAATGTGATTCACAGAGTTGTTGTTATTCTATTTCTTCTCAGAAGGATGATAATTTCTTAGCTACTGTCAAGATTTGTTCTTCTTGAGGAGAAGAGACATCACCTGCTACTAAGATTTGAGAGAGTTCTTCCAAACTCTTGATCATCCTTGAATATTTCTTTCTCATTTTAGAATCCCTTTCATCCACATGGATTAGTGTATGGAATTCTATAAAAGATCCGAAGGAAATAATAAGGAAACACACTTAAAACAAATGCAGGCAAACCAATTATGTACCTGAAGCATCACCATGCTACTAAGACCCTACTATCACCAAGTTATCTATCCACAAAAGTTATGCTTCTCTTCTTTTCATGAATCAATCTAAAGGGAAACACACTTGAAAAGAAAAATAAATAAAAATGAGGCTTTGGATCCTACCTTTAATTATAGACATATGAAAAAGAAACTAGAAAATAAATTAGAGATAACCAAACTTTGGAGAAACCCTGCCATAGTGGATATGTGGCTCTTCACTCATCTCTCACCATACTTTCTCTGTCCTCTAGTTGTCCCTATAACTAAAATCACACAGAAAACTTATGAAAGAAACTATTCTCTAATCCCTTTAGCACTTCCCTAGAAACGGAACCAAAAATGTTTATGGAACTATATGTATTCTAATTACAACATTTAGTTATCAAATATGGGATCGTAAGGCTTAGAGATGCAAGACTAGGAAATGAAGGACTAGAGCTTATTCTAGGTTGTGCTAAAAATTAAATTTAGAAACAACTAATCACATGTCACTGAACCATGGGACTCTAATTGTTATCAGGTTTTGGACCAGAATAGTTCATTAATAATGTTCATGTGTTATTATAAATGTATCTTATTAGGTTTGGAGACTTTAGTGGTTTTAATCCTATAGTGACGAAAATCCATTAAACATGTTGCAGAAAAGTAATTGCCGAGAACTATAAGGGAAAGCATGCGACGAAGGCAAAGAAAACAAGGTAATTAACTACAACAAATGAATTAACACATAATAAAAAATAAATTGTAAGTAGGCTTAGAGATATACTGTAGGTTCTTATTCATTGTAGGAATATTTTACCAAGTAGTTGCAAAGCTCCAATCAATTAAAGAATCCTAAATTGCAGATTACATGTTTTTAACACCCTATTCTAATACATAACCTAGTACTAAATTAAGTACAAAAAGGTTGGAATTAGAAATTATGAGTAAGTACTGAATTAATTCTGGAAATTATGTAAATTAAAATTCTGAATAAGTACCGAATTAAGTATGGAAATTCTGTAGATTGAAATTATTAATATTAAAACATGTCAACAAACCAATTTTAAATTTGTTTGATAGTTAAGCCTAATAAAAATCAATTGTAATTTAATTCTAACATGTTCTATTAAAAAATATGAATACAAAGGAAAAAAATTTAGCAAAACTAAAAAATGGAATAAAACATTAAACAAAATATGGAATTAAGAAAACTAAATATTTTTTGAATATTTCTCTAATCTAAAAATAAAATTCAAAATGTTACCTGAGTCGAGGGGCCCTTCCTAACCTAGCAACATTCCTAGAGACTTAGATCAGAATAATGTATAAAGCTTCAACAATTAAATCTTCATTACAATAGTCTCAACTTCTACTTTCAAACAGAAGTTCAAATTTATTACAATAGATCAACTCAGAATAATGATAACCTCTATGTGTCCTCCCTTTCTCGTTGTGCTGATCTATTCTTTACGTTACAATGGAGAGGAAGTGATGGTCCAAAGTATAATATCAACTTCCATCAAACCCTAATTCCCATACTATAATTGAGATAAAAAATAATATTTAAAAATGGTCTTGTTATGATTTTTGAATGTATTAGATTATCATTGGAGATAGACACTATGCCGCTTCAAATTAGATTTACTTTCCTCCAAGTTTGGATGTGACTACAAACCTAGACATAACTGGTCATAGTTGTTGATGCATAGGTGTAGAATAATGTATCGAATTAAGTACTGAATTTCTGGAAATTGCCAAACTTGTACTAGATTAAGTATCAAATTTTTGTAGGTGTAACTTTGGTTTGAATGTCACTTTGACTAGTTTCTTGAGCTTCACATGCGAGCTAGGTGTGAACATAAATCCATCCATAAACATGTATTTGTGACCCATGTCATCTTGAGAAGTTCCAATGTGTTAACCTTAATATCGAAATTGATATAAGTACCTAATTGTCTAATTCTAGTACTAGAACTTATTGTTTGGGCACATAAACATATTAGTAAACTGTGTTCAGAAGATCTTGTTAAGAGCTCATTTAATCATTAAAAATACAAGAAATGATTAATAATTAACCACAAGGTAAAATTAATGCATTTAGTGAATATTGGTAATATAATAGTTACGAAATAGATTATAAATGTATGAATATGGCTTGTAAATGAAAGGTTTGGATAGCCAATATGATAACATATCTAGGGCCCAACAATGACTACAACTATGCTTCATCATGTCTTGATGCAACCATGATTCAAACTACATCTCTCATTTCAATATGTTGAAGAGAAATGAGCTTGCTAAAGTTAAGGGTCTAGATTGATTTGGTGTGATATACATCTACTCTAGATTGTATCTCCATGAGTTTATTTTCTTTCAGAACATGATTTCTTTACCTTTGGAAAACAACATCTTCCTATCATGTATTGTTTATTTTATTGTATAAATTTTCATGAGATCTAATATGATGCCTTAAATATCCAATTTAAAGGTATTTTGTAGAAGACCACCAGATGCATATGTTAATTGCGAGAGTTAAACTTAATCTGGTAATATTTCAAATATTTTTCTATTCTCTTGCAAAACATAATGACATTTTGTAATAGTCCAAACACTACATGGATTTAGCATTAGAAAAAAAAATGACATACTATAATGTTTTGAATTTTGTAATTGTAGCTTCATATAACCAAAATGACATTTTGTATTTATATCTTCAACAAAATAAAATGACCTTTTGTAATAATCAAAAGACCGGATTTTTGTAATTGTAGCTTCAAAATAACAAAATGACATTTTGTAATAATCAGAAGACTATTTGGAATTTTGTAATTGTAGCTTTATCAAAACATAATGAGTCATTATAAAAATAATTAAACGTAGTTGGCTCATAGCCACTTCTCTTAGGCCTTTTTAGTTCATAGAGTCTCTTTTTCAAATTTTTTAATTGATCAAATTGTTTCAGTTCAAGTTACACATTTTCATTACCTTGTAATGGAAATTTTTTGGTTCGATGATCAATAATTTGAGGAAGATTCTCTACTTGATGATTTTTAGCTCCAATAATGTGATCTATAGTGAAATTTCGACAATAGATTTTTCCTCATCTCCTTATCATAAAGGTTACATGTTTTAACTATATGAAACATTGGGAAGTTAAATATTAAATATGTATATGTGGGGTTTCCTCTTCTTATTTTTATATTATCCACTTTTGGTGTTTCGTACATTGTTATCTTGGAATCAGGTATGAAACCAAACAACAATTTTTTTATAGTTAAATAAATTCAATTAATTTATTCTAGAATATTTTCCCAGTATTCCTTCAATCATATTCTACGAGTCTGGAAAGGAAAGATGATTGTCTCAGGTTTGTTGATTGGCAGCTTGACCCAGAGCTGACCTCAAGCATTTCAGAGCACATTGGCCTCGTCCTCATTTAATTATTACTAAACTCATTATAGTCAATGTTTTAGTCAGGGTTGTTAGTCGTTATTAGACCAGTTTTTCTTCTAAAAAGATTTTCCATACAAACATTAAAATCCTCAAGCATATAAACTATCAAGTTGCATTACGAGATTCATTCTCCAATTAGATGCACATTTCTGGGTTGGTTCCTAGTAATTGTGATGACCCCGATCTTGCAGGAGGCCTTCATGGTAGTGTAAACGGTGCATTTCCTCTCCTCATATTGGTTCCACCTTTGTTCTTTGTTCTCTATCTCTCTTTGTTTATGTTCTTTGAAATAAAAAACACAATTTTGTGAAAGTAATGCATGTTTAATTGCTGTGAATTGTAGGATGTTCTCAAATTTTTAGGGTTGACTTCATTAAAACTTGACATAATGGTTGTTGATTGAATTATATGTATTCTAATTCCAACCTTTAATTATCGAATCTAGGATCGTGAGACATAGAGATGAAAGCACAAGAAATGCATGACTAGAGCCTATTCTATCCTTTGCTAACAGTTAACACTAGAAAGAACAAATCACTAAGGGTTATTACTTGTCACTCAATTGTGGGACTCTAATGCTTATTAGGTTCTGAACCATAATCTTTCATTAAGAATGTTCATGTGGTTTTAAATGTGTATCATATTAGGTCTTAAGACTTTAGTGGACCTAATCCTATAGTGACAAAAACCCATTAAACATGTTGTGGGAAAGTAAATGTCGACAACTATAAGAAAAAGCATGCAAGGAAAGTAAAGAAAACAAGGCAATAAACTATAAGAAATGCACTAAAAACCTATCAAAAATAAATTCTAAATAGGCTTAGCGATATATTGTAGGTTCTTAGTCGTTGTAGGAATCTCTTACCAAGTCACTGCAAATCTCCAATCAATTAAAGAATCCTAAACTGCAAATTACATATTTTTAATATATTGTTCTAATACAAACCCTAGTACTAAATTAACTATAGAAAGGATGGAATTTTAAATTCTAAATAAGTACCAAATTATGTACAAAAATTCTGTAAATTGAAATTCTGAATAAGTACTAAATTAGGTACGAAAATCTTGTAGATTAAAATTATGAATATTGAAACATGTAAAGAAATTAGATTTAAATTTGTTTGAATCCTAGCCCTTAGAAAAATCAATTTGAATTTAATTGTAACATGTTCTATTAGAAAATATAAAAATAGAGAAAGTGAATTTAGCAAATCTAAAAACTGGAGTAAAACATTAAACAAAATATGCAATTAAGAAAACTAATTATTTTTTGAATATTACTCTATTATACAAATAAAAATCACGATGCTAATTGAGTCGAGGGGGCCCTCTTGACCTAGCAACATGCCTAGATACTTATACTAGAATAATGTGCCAAGTTTCTGTTAGCACCTAAATCTGCCTTAGGCTGAAAGAAGGAAAAATTCAGGGTAACCACAAACCATGCTCAGACTGGTAACTAGCCCTACCAGAACAGGAGTGTAGGAATCAAAAATGAACTTAGAGCCCATCAACTTGAAAATGAGTTGCTTTCATTGGACCCTAATAATTTTTATTGCATTAAGGAATTTACATGGTAAGTTCCTCAAACAGAAAACCAAATGACACCACTCACAAACAGATCACAGATCAATACACCAATATTTTTAATCCTATCAAAGTTTGGCTTTCAACAACAGCATCTGACTACACTTTGGTGTGAAAATCAAAGTGCCATTCAACTATGCAAAGATCCAGTCCAACATCAGCGTAGCAAACACATTGAACTACACATGCACTTCATTAGAAAGCTCATTCATGACCATGTTCTTGAAGTGCAATATTCTTCAACAAATGATCAAGTTGCAGACATCTTTACAAAGGCTCTCACAGAGGCGAAGTTTACTAAACTTCGATTTATGGTTGGAGTTTAGGAAGTTGTCACTAAGGAGGGATAGGCTCTAGTGCCCCCTTCCTTCTCCTATTGTGTCATATTTGTAAATCGTTCAATCCTATCCCAAGTTGTTCTTAAGGGGGGATGTTAGGATATTCCGACACATAGCAAATAGTTAAGTATAACTTGGTCTAGTATAGAGTTAGGTGAAGTTTTTTTCTTTACTATGTACTTTTGTAACTTACAATCTGACGGTCACGATATGTAGTGATCTGACGGTTCATTCTCTCCTCAGTATTATCGACACTTGATCCTTGGCTTAACACCCGATTGGTCCATGATCTCTATTTAAAGAGCATGGAGGGTCATTTGTAGGTTCACCGTGCATGAGAGAAGCTTATGTAAATTTTCATTCTTTTATTAATAAGTTGCCTGTAGTAGCCACGTTGGCGCAGGCCGTGGACTGTTTCCCTCTCTGAGGGTTTTAACCACGTCAAAATACTGGTGTATTGATCGGTGATCTGTTTGTGAGCGGTGTCCTTTTGGTGTTCTGTCTGAGGAACTT